>JAKUCV010005985.1:87581-141072 GCA_028386065.3 Turnera subulata
TCGGGTAATACAAGTTACATGAGTCGACAGGGTTCTTCCTACCAAGGTTCGAAGAAGTCCCGAGGACAGAAGTATCAGGGTGGACCGGGCAAGTCTTCGGGAGGAAAGCCTTATCAGTCTGGATCTCAGAGGCGGGGCCCTTGGACTAGACCTCCTATTATATGTTGGTATTGCGGGAAGCAGGGACACCACCAGTCAGAGTGTTACACGAGGATTCGTGATAGTGGAGGTAGTGGGTCCCAGTATACCGTACAGAACTCCGTGGCTAATGGTACAGGTTCTTCTGCTCCAAACAAGAGTGTTGGGAACCAGGGAGGAAGTCGTGGAAGTTCTGGAGCCCCGGGCCGTGAAGGTGCTGTTCGATCTGTGGCGACTCCCAGGGTGTACTCTATCACTCGAGAGGAAGCTGCTGACGCTCCAAAAGAATGAGATGTCTCGAGAGGATTCACTTTATTTTGTTTGTTGATTTTCTTCTATTATTATCGTTATTATGTAAGACTTCGAGGACAAATTATTAATAAGAATGAAATGTTGTCAACGCTTGTTTTGGAACATTCACATAAGTGGAAATTTATACCATAATTAAGCAGAAATATAAATATTATTAAAACTAACAATAATATTACAAAGGGGAAACATTACATCGATCTTGATATTTGATATTTTATAAAAAAGGGAAATATTACAACGATTTTGATATTTTATTAAAATGGAAAATACATCTAACGGTTCGAAACGACGTTGACACGGAAGCTGTTGGGATCGCTGTTGATGTTGACCGTGACTCTGTCGCTCCACGAGAGCCACATGCCGCCTCTGTCGTGCTGGCCAGGAATCTCGAACCGGTTAGCTTGAGGGAATTGGAGAGGGATGAGACCGTGATCGTCCCGAGGTTGCCACTGCGTCTCCGTCAGAAGAACCATATTCGGTTTGTACTGGTTCTTCAAGTCCCTCAGCGTATGTGAGAACTCTTGAGCGCGCCTTGCAACTCCCCTGCAGTTCCACACCAGCAGCCGTACCTTTGGGCAAGTTGGAGGTAAGCGCGTCATTCTGGGTATGCTCTGAGCCGTCATCGAGAGCTGGTAATAGGCGCCTTGCTCCACCGTCTGGCAAGTAGACTCCAGGTTGAACTCCTGAAGCCTGTCGGAAATGAAGAACATCACGGAGTTTGCCGATCCGTAATAGGATGTCCTCAGAGTGCCGCGATCCTCCAGGAAGAACACCTATTCCATTGGTGTGACAAAGAACCGCGATGAGTAGAGCTCGTCGACGAAGACCAGTCGGGGCATCCTGCCGAGCTCGTTCGGTAGTTCTTCGGCACGTTCATTGACCTTGCTGTAGGCCAGTCGGTTTCTTCTGCCAAGGTTGGCACCTTCGACGAAGAAAACTGATGATGGGGCAGGCATTGTGTTCTGGATATGTGGGTGTTTAGTTTTTCTTGAGTTTTGAGGTTTCGTTGTCTGGGTGTGTGGTTGCTTTTAAATGCTTTGGATAACTTACTCCTCATTCTACCGTCTTTTATAACCTTAGGAGGAGCGTGTTTATTACGTTCGAATTTCAAGTGTCTGCGTTTTGAAATTTTACCGTTGCCTTATTTATTGCTTTGACACGCTATGTGTTTGTTGTTCGGGCAATAAATGCCAGAGGTTATCAGTCCTTCTCTACCTTACAATTTTCAATTTCCTGGGCTACCTCATTTTAGTCTCCTTAAGACTTGTTCCTACATCCTTTGTCGCATGCGCTCGTGACCGTTGTGGCTAGACCGTGGGGACCACACCTCGAGTAGAGTGCGTGTGCGACAAGCTTACAGCTGTTCGGATAGCGTGGAGAGATACGAGACTTGACCGACATTTTTGGCTCAAGCGGACTTTAGGGACAAGTGGGTAACGTTTCTTTCAAGGAAACAGGACACTCCCGTGATCATCGCCTTGCCAGTTAACGGGTATCTTTTTTTTTTTTCACGAGGCTAACAGACGTCACCGTTAACTGTGTATGATACGTTTTCAGGATCGAGGATGTTCACGATCGATCTAGGGCGCCAAATATGGAAACTTGCTTTGTTATAACCTCTTAATTTTTCGACTTTATTAAACGAGTTTTAGTTCGTTTATAATTTCCTTATGCTTAATTTCGTACCTTTATTGCTGGTTTTAATCTGTTAACACGAGATTTCGCAACAAAAGAATTTTGATTTAAGAAGAAAGCTTATTTTATTGATTTCTTAACATGGTACAACAAAAGAGAAGCACTCTACGGAGTTACATGATTTTTCAGATCTGTTACAAGTTTCTGTATATTCGCGACCTGAGAGGAGAGTCCCATATAGGCCAGTTCTATTTGCATCACTGCAGTGTGGACCTTCTTCAGTGAAGTGTCCAGTTGCTTCATTATCTGCAGTGGTGTGCTGGACTCAGCCGCTGCCTTGCCTTTCTTATCTTTTGCATCCTTGTTACCAGAAGGTCCTTCCTTGCTTACACGCTTCTTTCGCCGTCTTGGGGGAATCACCATATGCTCCTTTAGGCCGACGATGTTGGTTTTGAACCGCTTCGTAGGAGGTTCTTCGTCGGAGCTTGTCGGGAAAGCCCTACCACCGATGTAACTGTTATCCTCTGAGTCAGAGGTAGTACGGGATCTTAGTGGTGATTCCATAGTTGTCTGTGAGTTCTCGATTGTGAGATTCGGTTTTTATAGGCAGGAGGAACACCGCTTAAGGGTATAAGCGACATCTCGCAATGAGTTCGGACACCTGGTGGAGAATACCAGAAACTTATCGTAGTAGGACCTATGGACTTGATGATTGAATTTCGAGGACGAAATTCTTTTTAAGGTGGGTAGAACTGTAACGCCCCGGTTTTTCGTTTATTGATTTATAAAAAAAAATCGGTAATGGAAAAAAATTTAATTTATTTTCCATTAGATTCATTAATTGCAGGCGGTAATGTGTCGCTTTAGAGCTTTGTCGGACCTAAAACGCGTTTGGGGACGAAACACGACGTTTACCGTAGTTTTAGTTAAAACTACGTCGTTTTAGGATTTTGAAAAAAAAAAAAGGGGAAGAGTCAACCTGGGCGGGTTGACCGAGCCTAGCCAAACGACACGTCGTTCGGTCGGGCTAGGTCACACCCCCAGGCGCCTTCCTTCCTTCTCCTTCTTCTTTTTCTTCATTTCTCATTCTATTTTTTTTTTCTTCCCGTTGCCACTCCACCCAGCCGCCGCCGCCTCAATGGCATTGTCCCCCACTCTCCCCATCAATCACACCAACGGTCCTCAACCCCACAATAGCTCCTCTTTTCTTTTCTTATCTCTGCCTATTTCCCCTCCTTTCGATTTGGTACCCAAAGCCTCACGACTCCATTCCTTCCCTGCCATCATCGCCACCACCTCCAGGGTCCTCGTCGTGGGGACGCAAGGCCACCGCCGCCTTTATCTACCTTCTCTCTGCCTGTTCCCGTGGACCACCGACGTCGTGGGCTGTACGGCGAGGCCCGAGATCGACTCGGCCGGAGACAATCGAGGGAGAACAGGAGCGAGCCCGGGCCAGCCTCGCGTGTGGCTGCAACGCCGACGGGGTAAGCCGCCAATTCTTTTCTCTTCGGTCTTTCTCCTTCTTTATTCCCTCTTAAATTGTTGGTTTGGGAATTGACTTGTTTTGGTGCGGACGTGCGGCTCTGTGTGTTGTTCCGGCGGTGGCTGTGTGTGTGTGGGGGTGGACGGTGATGTGTCTGGTGTGGCTGTAGTCATGTGGGGTGGTAACCGAGGGTGTGTTCCGGCTGTGTTCGCGGTGTGGGTGTGTACGTGGATCGGGGCTGGTTGGTGAGGCCGTTCAGTAGTGAAGGTGCGGGTTCGGGTTGCTGCCATTCACAGGTCTTGAGTTGGCAGTGGACGGCATTTTCCGGTACGCTCCTACTCACCCAATTTTCTGTTTTCGATTGGGAGTTGATACTTGCCATGTGAAAAAAAAATAATAATAATAGTAAGGACACGAATTGGAATCCTGTGTGTGTGTATGGAATTGAGTTTTTGTTGTGGTTGGGTGACTTTTGGACGATGGCAGTGGGTAGAGGCTGTTTCCGGCGGCACTGTGGAAGTTTTCCGGCGAGGGTGGCCGGAATTCGGCGAGCGCGCACTGTTCTGGCGCGGGCTCGGGAATTTTCCGGCGAAGGCTCGGGTTCTGCCCAACGGATAGATTGTCTCGTTTTACGAGTGTTAGACGGTAATTACCTATGTTTGTCTCGGTTTTGCCATGTATTTAAATTTTGGAATTTATTTACCGAAATACATTTATTTATATATTTTTTTTAGTGAATTGCGGTTTACCGAGAGCGGAAAGTTAGAGTGTGTGTGGCCGGGAGAACTTACCGACACGTAGAGAATTTAGGCCGATTAACCTTGGGCTCGGGATGGCTTTAGGACGGTTTTAGGAAAAACCAAGCCGAAGCCCAATAATCCCAATGTGAAGCTTAGAATGTTTTAAATGGACTTAAAGTTATGGACTTAGGACCTAATCACGGATAATTAAATTCACGGACATTAAGAACGGGCTCGAAGCCCAATTTCATAATCGGTAAAATATGGACTTAAGGAAGTGGGCCCTCGGCCCGGAATTTGTGATTAAGGATTTAGTGGGCTTTAGGCCCGAGAACCGTTAATGAACTTAGACCGACGAACCTTAGATTCCTAATCATTGGAGTTAGGGAAAAGAAAATATCCTTTCGGACTTAGACCCGGAAATCTTATAATCGGATAGTTAGGGTCGGGAGTTACTCGATTGAAACATATCATTAGCATACATACACGTTTTTATTCCTAAAATTGGTTTAGTGATTATATTATGTGCCGGTAATCAGGCACGGGAGATACCTCGGGAGCTGTAGACTCGGATCTAGAAGAAGTCATAATCTGCATTTTTAAGGTGACATTACAAGTCTTTTATATATGTTTTGTGAATGCATGTTGGTGTGGTTTGCTTGTTTACTTGCCTTGTTTGCTACATGCGATGATTAGAATTTGTATACCTGGTTGTTCTCACATGCCTAATTTCTATATGAAAAACTGTTATGAAATGTAACATGTAATATGCTTTGATGTAGGTGCACCCCTGGAAGACTTGCACCGGTTAGGTGTGTCTGAGTGCACCCTCAGGTAGCTAGCGGCCACTCGAGATTTATCAGTGGTTTTTGGCCTCAGAATCTACCCCTTCTGAGGTTCGACATTTGGGTTTCACACCCTGATTTGATCAGATGCGCTACCGAGACTTGACTCACAGTAGAGGGCCCATAATGATAAAAATAATAATTATAATAATTAAAATATCGCATCAAATCTAAATACTAAGAACAATAATACAATAAGATGTTTATGTGTTGGTGTGTGATTCTGATTTGCTTGTATGTTGTACTTGTGCTCGTGAGCTACTCACCCTACGAGCATGACTTCACTTTCATGTATACTTAGACTTTTAATGATCACTGAGTAGGCGACTCACATAATCGCCACCGTTGTTTTTTTCAGACTTTAGTTAGCGTGCAGACTCATTTATACCTTCGACTCGGAGTTCAGACGCAGACACTTCAGCAGGTAGTTGTGCATTATCTCTCGGTGGGATCCATAGGGCCATATGCATGATATTTTCTATCTTGAGTATTATTATTATTTTCATCTTCCGCTGCATGTGAAATAACTCGAGATGTCACAAATATTTTATCTCTATATCGGCAGTTAACCGGAGTTGATTTTGTGATATTATGTCGGCGTGATGCCGTGATGGCCTACTACTTGTTAAGCCGGTCGATCACATTTACTTTTATGACATCTCATTGTTAATACATTTTCATGGAAAATGTTTGTATGCCGAAGCATCGTTTTTTTTTGTACCCCGGGTTTCAAGAGTATTTTGGTAACTCTTTTTCATTTAATTATTTTATTTTTATTAAAATGGGGTACGGGCTTTCACAGCCCGTGCCAAGGCGTGGCCCAGTGCCCTGACCCATGACACGACCCAGATGTGGGCGGGTCGGCTCACCTCAGGACCCGGGTGTTCTCCACGGGTACGGCCGGCGCGACGGGACGGGCGTGCGAGCCCGAGCAGGTGCAGATGATGGCGAGGGCGGCGACGAGCAGAACGGCGGCGTAAGGAGAGATAGACGCCGGGGCTGCTGGTGTGCGACTCGGTCATCTCCGGTTGCGGGTCGCCGAGCGTGGAGAGGAGAACGGGCTGCAGAGATAGATGGTGACGACGACTCCAGGCGGCGGCGAAGCGAGAGAAAGGAAGGAGGAGACGACGGCTATCCTTTGGCTGCCTCGGCTGGTCGACGCGGTACGGAAGGAGGAGGAAGATGGTGGCTTGTGGTGGCGTGTCGGGTGGTGGCGGAAGTGACTGGTTGTTGTGTTTTTGGTTTTTTTTTCTTTTTTTTATTTATGTAATACTAGTAATATTATAGTGTGATTAGCATCTGGGCAGGGATTTTTTTTGTGCAGAGGGGAAAATGGGGAGAAGGTGATGTCTGGGTTTTGCTTGCAGAGGCAAAGCAGAAGTAAGTTTTTTTTTTTTTATTTTTGCAGCCAGAGGAAGGACACAAGCGTGGAAGCTGAAAAGAAGCTTCAAGGGAGGCTTCAGGCTGAAAAAGTGTGAGGAGGAAGAATTTGATTGTCTTGCTGGAGAAGGAGAAGATTGTCGGGTGAAGCTTTATGGTGAAGAGGAAGCTTCACATGGCAGGAGAAAAACGTGGTGCAAGTGTGTTACACACACTTGAGCGGGTGTCGTTCGGACCAGCAAATAACTAAAGTACCCTTAATACTTTATTTCTAGTCCGTTCTTTCGAGGTTAAACCTGTCTTTCCTCGAAATCCCTGGACCCAAAAAACACCAACTCTGGTCCGTAAAATCCGCAGAAAAATCTACAACGTGGGGTAAGGGTCGGTTTCGAAATTCGATGCATAATTTTCCCTGAAATAATTACCCAAGATTAATTTCATTAGGTAAATTACTGTACAAAGCTTTTACAGTCCCGGTAAAAACATAAATTTTACCCGAGCCGTTACAGTCTACCCCCCTTAAAGGAATTTCATCCTCGAAATTCATTCCTATTCTGTGAAGAGATGCGGATACTGGGACCGCATGTGTTCTCCAACTTCCCAAGTAGACTCGTTAGCGGAATGCTTACTCCACTTGACTTTAACCATAGGAATGGTACGGTTCCGCAACTGCCGAACTTCTCGAGCAAGAATCTGTTCCGGAACTTCTGTGTAGGTGAGGTCCTCTGCTACCTCAACATCCACTGGGGCCACAATATGGCTAGGGTCTGATCGATATCTCCTCAGCATAGAGACATGAAACACATCATGAATACGTGATAGCTCGTCAGGTAAAGTTAACCTGTAGGCTAGTGGTCCAATTCTCTCCACGATCTCATAGGGACCGATATATCTCGGGCTCAGCTTCCCTCTTTTGCCGAACCGAATCACACCCTTCCAAGGTGCTACTCTAAGGAAAACCTTCTCACCAACATTGTACTCCATCTCTCGTCGGTGTTTGTCGGCGTAGCTCTTCTGCCGATCTTGAGCAGCTCTCAAACATTGTCTCACCGTCTGGATCTTATCAACTGTCTGTTGAACTAAATCCGGTCCAACGATCAGTCTCATACCTTCCTCATCCCAACACACTGGACTCCTACACTTCCTTCCGTAGAGGGCCTCAAAAGGTGGCATACCAATGCTGGAATGGTAGCCGTTGTTATAAGTAAACTCTGCCAGGGGTAGATACTTATCCCAACTCCCACTGAAGTTAAGTGCACAAGCTCTCAACATATCCTCCAGTGTCTGTATGGTCCTCTCAGACTGTCCATCTGTCTGAGGATGAAAAGCAGTACTGAAGCTTAACTTAGTTCCCAAAGCTGCTTGTAAGCTCTTCCAGAAACGTGATGTGAACTTCAGATCCCTGTCTGAGACTATAGACTTCGGAATCCCATGTAGTCTCACAACCTCAACAACATACTTACCTGCCAATGTGTCTATGGTATCAGTTTGGCGGATAGGTAGAAAATGTTTCGATTTTGTTAATCGGTCAACGACGACCCAAATAGCATCATGCTGCCTCCGAGTCATCGGTAAACCAATCACAAAATCCATAGTGATCATCTCCCATTTCCACTCTGGCACCAAGGATCTCAACTTTCTTGTTGGAGCTTGATGCTCAGCTTTCATCTGTTGGCAAGTGAGACATTTTGCAATATACTCAGCTACATCCTTCTTCATACGAGGCCACCAGAAATGACTCTTCAGGTTCTCATACATCTTAGTACTTCCAAGATGCATCGCATATGGCGTCATATGACCTTTCTCCAGGATCTGACTACGCAGATTACTGACATTGGGTACACATACCCGTTTCCCTATCATCAGTGCTCTATCATCAGCTATATGAAACTTATCTCCTTTTCCACTTCTTACTCCTTCCTTAAGCTTAACTAGGTCGGGATCTCCATCTTGTAATTCCACTATCCATCCTCTCAGATTAGACTTGACACTCATGTGTGCCAGTAAAGCTCCTATATCATCAACTGTCAAACCAACTCCCAGCTTCCTTAACTCGATAAGTGAGAACATCGAGTAACTAGTGGAAGCATCTTCTGGTTGTCTCTGGCTTAAGGCATCAGCTACCACATTAGCTTTTCCTGGGTGATACTCGATAGTACAGTCATAATCATTGAGTAACTCAACCCAACATCTCTGTCGTAGGTTAAGCTCCTTCTGAGTCATGATATACTTAAGACTCTTGTGGTCAGTGAAAATCCGACACTTCTCTCCAAACAAATAGTGTCTCCAAATCTTCAGAGCCAAGATCACAGCTGCCATCTCAAGATCATGAGCCTGATAATTCTTCTCGTGAGTCCTTAATTGCCTAGAGGCATAGGCAATCACCCGTCCTTCTTGCATCAGCACGGCTCCTAAACCAAGTCCCGATGCATCACAAAACAATACATACTCAACACCAGGCTTTGGTACTGTCAAAACTGGTGCTGTGGTCAGCTTCTTCTTAAGCTCCTCAAAACTCTGTTGACATTATGGGCTCCAAACAAATGCCTGTTCTTTCCTTAATAGCTTGGTCATGGGACTGGCTAACAAGGAAAAACCTTCAATGAACCTCCGATAATATCCTGCAAGTCCAAGGAAGCTTCTGACTTCAGATACAATCTTAGGTGGTTCCCACTCCAACACGACCTTCACCTTGGCAGGGTCAACTTTAATTCCATCCCCGCCAACCACATGTCCAAGAAAGGAAACTTCTCCAAGCCAAAATTCACACTTGCTGAATTTGGCATACAACTGCTCCTCCCGTGACCTCTGTAACACTACCCTCAAATGCTCTTCATGCTCCTCCTTGCTCTTGGAGTAAATGAGAATATCGTCGATGAAGACCATAACAAACTTATCCAAAAACTCATTCAAGACCAAGTGCATCAAGCACATGAACACTGCTGGTGCGTTGGTCAATCCGAACGGTACAACTGTGAACTCGAAATGACCATACCGTGTGCGGAAAGCAGTCTTCGGTATTTCCTTCTCTGCAATTTTGATCTGATGATACCCAGACTGAAGATCGATCTTGGAAAACACAGTGGCTCCTTGCAACTAGTCAAACAAATCATCAATCCTAGGCAACGGGTACTTGTTCTTAATTGTCACCATGTTCAGCTGGCGGTAGCCTACACGCATCCGCAAGCTACCGTCTTTCTTCTTGACAAACAGAACTGGTGCACCCCATGGTGAAGTACTGGGTCTGATGAAGCCCTTTTCTAATAGCTCATCCAACTGCTTCTTCAGCTCCTGAAGCTCCGTGGGTGCCATCCTGTATGGAGCCATCGATATGGGTGTGACTCCTAGCATCAGGTCGATGGTATACTCAACCTCTCTGTCAGGTGGCAAACCTGGCAAATCATCTGGGAAGACATCAAGGAACTCCTTCACTACTGTTATATCTCTTGGGGTAGGATCCCGTACATCTTCACTTGTGATGTGGTTCAACAAAACATCTGGACCATGCGACTTCGCTCCAGAATCCTACATAGCAGATATGCTACACGTGGCATCAGCTCTCCTAATACCTGTTACCAAAACTTGTCGTCCATTGTCGGAAGTCAGCAGCACTTCCTTAGTCCGACAGTTTACCAGGGCATTATACCTTGACAACCAATCCATCCATAGGATTATGTCAAATCCCCCCATGTTCATCACCACCAAACGAGCTAAGAAAACCTCATCTTCATAAGAACGGAGGACATCCTTGCACACTTGTGTTAATCTCACCACTATGCCCGCGGGTAATGTAACCCTCAGCGGACTTGCTAAACTCTCTTCCTTACAGCTATGTTGTATGGCAAAACTCTGAGCGATAAAAGAATGTGTGGCACCAGGATCAATCAAAGTGTATGCAATACTACCGAAAGCTGTAAAGGTACCTGCAATAACATCAGCATTCTCGGGATCATCCTCAGCCGTGATCACAAATGCCCTCGGAGCGGCTGCACTATGGTTCATAGCTGACTGTGTCCGAGTAGGAGCAGCTCCACGTCCACGGCCTCGGCCAACTCCAGATCCACTAGGTACACTGGCCACTGATGCTTGTACGGTTTGAGCAGGAACAGGAACTCCGGATCTTCCCAACCTAGGACATGAACTCTGATAGTGCCCAACTTCATTGCACTCAAAGCACCTCACCTTAGACAGAGGAGGTCTAGGGCGAGTATCTCCGGATGAAGTCCCTCCAGACTGGGTCCATGAACTCCCACGATTGTTGTTGTAGCCTCGACCTTGGGACACTGGCATGGATTGAGTCTGTCCATACCCTGACCTGTTACCGGCATTCTGGAACCTCTTGTTCTGATTCCCAGCATTCTGTGCAAATTTCCTCTTCCGGACTTCTTCCATCTCTCTGTCGTTCCCCATCCAAATAACTTCTGCTCGAAGAGCATCTGCAAGCATATCCTGATAAGTCTCATAAACCTTGCATCCCATGACTGTCTGGATGCAGGATCGCAAGCCATCCCAGAAACGCTTGCATCTGGCCTCTGGTGTGGACACATACTCCGATGCATAGATGGACGAACGATCAAACTAGATCTCATAGCCGTTCACCGACTGTCCAATTCGCTGTCGCAGACTCAGGAATTCTCGCTTGAGCTGGTCCTGGAAAACATCGGTAACAAACTTCCTCCGAAACATCTCAGTGAACAGTGCCCAAGGCATGGTGACTGGTTTCGCCATGTCACGTGTTGCCGAATCCCACCAATCTACAGCAACATTGCGGAACATGGATGCAACATACCTAGCCCACCTGTCTTCTGTGCATCTCAGCTTCAGCATCACTCGGTGAGCTTAACGGAGCCATTCATCAGCTGCCTGTGGGTTAGTAACCCCTGTAAAAGCATCAAGACCTAGCTTAGACAGCTTGGCGTAAACAGGATCCTCAACAGGTCCCTGATTCTCCTGTTCACGGGATTCTTTGGCCTCTAAACGAGCATCCCTGGCTTCCTGACGCTGCAGAATCTGCGCCATAGTATGCATGATCTGTGTTGTGTCGCCCGGTACTACCGCGGGTACTTGTCCACCCACGACCGGTTGCGGCTGATCGACCGATACTTGGTCATCCTCCAAACGCTGCTCAGCATGCTGGTTTCCTCCCACCGGATCCATTCGTACCTATATGAGAATGTATGCATGCATGTTATGACAAGAAAGTAACCAGACTATGCACATATAGGCAACAAACAAGCACAATTATCACCCTAAGGACCTACTGCCTGCTCCGCTACCAAAATGAAACGCCCCGACCCGTATTTACCGTATACAGTAAACTCGTGCCAGAACTGTTCTTATTGCAGTAGCAGGCAGTACGTACATTATAAAATACCATACAAGCAATCCCAAATACAACATCCGTCACCCGATCCCGGGGACCATTATTCAAACCACAACAGCAGTAGCAGAAACATGAAATACAAGTTACATCAACTTATAAAATATCAGCAGCGGAAGACTTAGAATGAGATGCAGCGGAGGTATGGATCCGGGGACTGGTGGAGTAGAAACAGCAGCTGGCCGAACCACGTACCTGTACTACGAGCAACTCATCCTACGGGATGAAACCCCGCAGGCGAGGGGTGAGTCCGAAGTGCTCACCGACGAAAGATAAACAGTAATATGTAGGCAACATAATACTTTCGAAGTAAAATTCCAGCAAAAGACATAACAGAGAAACAACCAGAAAATAACTGAGCCAAGACCAAAAGAATATTTATTATTACCAATTTTATCTTTCAGGGCCTTGTCACTGGACAAGCTAGGGGTCAGACCTGGTTATTAACATGTTCCGGGCTAGATCAATCCAGGGATCGACATCCCAAAAATAGAACCAGGGGTAGACATCCCAAAAATATAATAATGGGATAGACATCCCAAGCATAGACATGCTTAACATAAGTAACCCAGATCATAACCACCACAAAACAGTCTCTAACCAACTAGCCGTACCACTACTTTCCTAGTGACAAATAAGTCGTCAACACAACTTCCAATTATCCAATTATCTCATCATATCGGTAAATCCACAATCATCAAATCAACAGTAACAGCAATAATACCACAATCAAACTCAATTGGCTCAGCAGTTCAATCAGGCAAATAATCACAGAAAAACAAATACAGTATCATGTGCAACATACTAAAGGTTATCCATCCTCACCTTAGCCGATTTCCCTACTATTGGAAGTCCTCAAACTGTCCCGGCTCCAGTTCCTCGGGATACTGTTAGTTATTGGCTCCTATATAGCAAATAGTAACACATACTCACATAAGATGCACATAAATGCAAATGATGCTATACCGTAAAAATAAAGCTAAACTGATTCGTCTACGTCCCGGTAAACCCCGTTATCATTATCATTCACCATTTATTATTCCTGTGTCTAAATACCATACTGTATTTATACCCGGTTATTATTCCGGTATTACTTTGATAATACCCTTTCCTTATTTATTCTATAAGTATGTACTTTCCAAAATAATTATTTTTCACACGATGTACTATATATTTCCAAAATATACTTACCACTAGAATTTCCTTTTTTTTCCAAAGTTGTTATTTATCATTTTTCCATAATTATTCTATACCTTAAGATAAATTTTTTTCCAAAAATAATGGTAATATATATATATATATATATATATATATATTCCTTAAAATATACCCACCAGAATTACTTACCATAATATGATTTTCTTGAAAATTTTGCGTGTACTTATTCATAATATATCAAGGGTGTTTACTATATTATAATTTCAAAAGCCAAAATTCTTATCTTAATTACCTCAACCTTTCAAAATACCATAATTTACTCTTCCTATAGTATAATCCTATATTCCCCTAAAGTTATATTTTATTTTTTTCCAGAGGTATATACATATATATTTTATTTTCTTTTCTCTCTTTTTTTCATAACTGGGCCATTTGTGCCAGCCCATGGACAGAGTCCAGTAACTCAGCAGGTCCAGCCGCGGCCCAAGCACCAAAGCCCAGGCCTGGTCACAGTCCCAGAACATGGGCTCGTGCCAAGGCGTGGCCTAGCGCCCTGACCCATGACACGACCCAGATGTGGGCGGGTCGGCTCACCTCAGGACCCGGGTGTTCTCCACGGGTACGGCCGGCGCGACGGGCGTGCGAGCGCGAGCAGGTGCAGACGATGGTGAAAGCGGTGACGAGCAGAACAGCGGCATAAGGAGAGATAGACGCCGCGGCTGCTGGTGTGCGACTCGGTCGTCTCCGGTTGCGGGTCGCCGAGCGTGGAGAGGAGAACGGGCTGCAGAGAACGATGGTGACGACGACTCCAGGCGGCGGCGAAGCGAGAGAAAGGAAGGAGGAGACGGCGGCAATCCTTTGCCTGCCTCGGCTGGTCGACGCGGTACGGAAGGAGGAGGAATATGGTGGCTTGTGGTGGCGTGTCGGGTGGTGGCGGAAGTGACGGGTTGTTGTGTTTTTGGTTTTTTTTCTTTTTTTAATTTATGTAATACTAGTAATATTATAGTGTGATTAGCATCTGGGCAGGGATTTTTTTTTGGTGCAGAGGGGAAAATGGGTAGAAGGTGATGACCCAGTTGCCGTTGACCCGTCGGCAGACCCGACGGATCCAGCTCCTCCGCGTCTTCCGCTTCCTGCCGGCGATGCAGCGCTGGTTTTCCTCCACCCTCACACCGCTCGTGCTGCCTCGACGTCGTAGCTGAGCTCGCCCTTCCTCCTGCGCCTGTCGTTGTCGTCGCGCCATCGCAACCCCAGGTGCGACCCGGGTTTTGCAGCGATCCGCTTCATGAAGACGGGTCGCACAATTTTTGGGTTTGGTTCTTGTTAATCTGGGCTCGGGTGTGGGCTGACTGTGTTGGTGGACTCTGCACGAGCCTGGGCCGGCACTGTGCAGGGTCTGGGCCGGGAGTGTTCATGGCCCAGCCCAATTAAAAATATAAATAAAAATAAATATATATAAATTTGTGTATTTGATTTCTGGATATATATTTTTTTAGAAAGATATATTTTGGGAAAATATGATAAGTTTTGGTGTTTTGGTGTATATATATATATATATATATATATATATATATATATATACCTTGATAATTATTTTTTTTTGTTTTGAAAAATTACTATTATGTTTATTTGGAAAAAGAAAGATATATTCCTATTTATTATTTCTGGAAATAAAATTAGTTTTGGAATATATATATTTTTGGGAAAAATATATGCAGAAAGTATTTTTGGAAAATATATATTTATGTTGATTTATAATTATTTTGGGAAGTATTTTACTTTTGAAAATATATATATATATATATATATGTTATAATTTCTAGAAAACTATGGTGATTATATTTTGGAAAAAGTATAATTATTTTATGAAAATATTTTGAAAAGAGTTTTATTTAAAGGTTGTATCGGAATTATATTCGGATATACGTACGATATAATATTTTCGGTAAAGGATAATAACCGGGATGGTGTTATATTTATTTTGCAGTATAGCATCATGGCATACCGATTATGTGCATCTTATGTGAGCGTATGTTGTTTGTTGTACAGTAGTTAATATCGGGCAGTTCCCCGAGGAACCGGCTTTGGTTCCGGTTGATGTTTTCAGAGTTGAGTAATCGGCTAAGGTGAGGATGGATTTCCTTTGATATGTGCCTATATTAATCGGTTGTTGTGTTTGATGATTGTTGCACTGTTGAGTGTTGCATTTGCTGTGGTTTGATTCAGGATGTTTATCCTAGTGCCTTGATTGATTTTGGGATGTTTATCCCCATGATTTGATTTTGGGATGTTTATCCCCGTGCATTGAGTTTTGGGATGTTTTTCCCTGTGTCTTTTTGGTATAAAGGATAATGGATTAAATAATAAAATGTGATAAGGATGTCGATCCTTGGTTTTGGATTAGGATGTCTATCCCAGTGTTTTGGTTAGGGATGTTGATCCCTGAGATTTTGGTTTTAGATGATGATGATATAATTGTCACGTGGTAAGTAGAGGTATGACCGGATGGTTAGAGACTGTTTTGTGGTGGCCATGATCTGGGTTACTTGTGATGGGCATGTTGATGCCGGTTTGATTAGGATGCTGATCCCTGAGATTTGTTATTGGGATGTTGATCCCGGGTTCTTTTTGATCTGGCACCAGGAACAGGTTGATAACCTGGTACGACCCTAGCTTATCCGTGACGGGGTCCGGAAGGATAAGATTGGAAATTGAATTTTTGTTTAAGTCTTTTTGGTCTTGGACCAGTTTTGGGTCGAGTCTTTTGGATTGGTATATTTTGGCTATTATGCCTATTTTCGACCTTGAGTATTTTATAGTCTTGCATATTAACTGTCTATCCATGATTGTACTTAAATGTATCGGTGAGCACTTCAAACTCACCCCTCACCTGCGGGTTTTCATCCCGTAGGTTGGGTTATTTGTGGTTCAGGTATGATGCATTCCAGACAGGCTGCGGCGTTACCCCTCGGACAGGAATCGGATCCATTAGTTTGCATCGGATTTTGCATATGTTGATACTGAGATTAAAATTGCTTTCGCTGTGCTATTGTTGATGTCCTCGAGGCCGGGCGACGTGTTTTGATGTTGGGCCGATGGGCCAGATTTTTGATGTTTATGACGTGACATTGGGCCGTTGGGCCGGTTTCTTTGATATAGTCATTGATATTATCTTTGGGCTGTTGGGCCGTGTTTCGTGTTGTATTTACTGTTGTACAGTTCCGGCACGTGTTTACTGAGACTGGTAAATACGGGTCGGGGCGTCTCAATTTGGTAGCGGAGCGGGCGGTAGGTCCTTGGGTGATTGTTTTGCTTATTTGTTGTGCATAGCTCGTTCCACATGTTTATTATATTGTATTTATGTCATTTAGTTAGTACATGATGGATCCAGCCGAGGGATGCCAGCTTGCCGCAGAACATTCACATAAGAGGTAATTGATGCCATAAATATGCAGAAACATAAATATTATTAATATTACTGATATTATCATTACATTATTATTATTATTAAAATTATTTAACTTCTTGGTACAACGTTGACCCTGAAGCTAGTAGGGTCATTGGTAATGTTGACCCTGATGCTATCGTTCCATGAGAACCACATACCGCCCGTGTTGTTCTGGCCAGGAAGCTCGAACCGGTTTGCTGGAGGGAACCAAAGTGGGATGACATCGTGATTATCTTTAGGCTGCCACTGGGTCTCCGTGAGTAGAACCATGTTGGGCTTGTACTGGTTCTTCATATCTCTCAAGGTACGCGCGAACTCTTGGGAACGCCTAGCGATTCCTCTGCAGTTCCACACCAGTAGTCGGGCCTTCGGCCAAGTTGGTGGTAACCGAGTTACTCTGGGCATGCTCTGGGCAGTCATCGAAAGCTGGTAGTAGGAACCGACTTTGGTTCAGGTTGATGTTTTCAGAGTTGAGTAATCGGCTAAGGTGAGGATGGATTTCCTTTGATATGTGCCTATATTACTCGGTTGCTGTGTTTGATGATTGTTGCACTGTTGAGTGTTGCATTTGTTGTGGTTTGATTCGGGATGTTTATCCCAGTGCCTTGATTGATTTTGGGATGTTTATCCCCATGATTTGATTTTGGGATGTTTATCCCCGTGCATTGAGTTTTGGGATGTTTTTCCCTGTGTCTTTTTTGGTATAAAGGATAATGGATTAAATAATAAAATGTGATAAGGATGTCGATCCTTGGTTTTGGATTAGGATGTCTATCCCGGTGTTTTGGTTAGGGATGTTAATCCCTGAGATTTTGGTTTTAGATGATGATGATATAATTGTCACGTGGTAAGTAGAGGTACGACCGGATGGTTAGAGACTGTTTTGTGGTGGCCATGATCTGGGTTACTTGTGATGGGCATGTTGATGCCGGTTTGATTAGGATGTTGATCCCTGAGATTTGTTATTGGGATGTTGATCCCGGGTTCTTTTTGATCTGGCACCAGGAACAGGTTGATAACCTGGTACGACCCTAGCTTATCCGTGACGGGGTCCGGAAAGATAAGATTAGAAATTGGATTTTTGTTTAAGTCTTTTTGGTCTTGGACCAGTTTTGGGTCGAGTCTTTTGGATTGGTATATTTTGGCTATTATGCCTGTTTTCGACCTTGAGTATTTTAAAGACTTGCATATTGACTGTCTATCCATGATTGTACTTAAATGTACCGGTGAGCACTTCGGACTCACCCCTCACCTGCGGGCTTTCATCCCGTAGGTTGGGTTGTTTGTGGTTCAGGTATGATGCATTCCAGACAGGCTGCGGCGTTACCCCTCGGACAGGACTCGGATCCATTAGTTTGCATCGAATTTTGCATATGTTGATATTGAGATTAAAATTGCTTCCGCTGTGCTATTTGAAACACCCTAACCTAAACTCACCCAACTAACAGTAAATACAGCAACAGAATCACCACGTGGCCAACATATCATAAAAGCAGCAACACATATTAATAAAAAGATAAATAGATAGTCAAAAGCACAATCTCGTCACCTTATGGGGACATCAACATTTGCACAGCGGAAGCATTTCTAGATATTCAGTAACATTTTATATGCAAGACACAATGCATGCTATTGGATCCGAGTCTTGTCCGAGGTGACGCCACAGCTGCCGGTATGCAAACCTTACCTGCAGGAACTGTGTGAGGGGTGAGACCAACCACTGTCTCACCGATAAACAAATAAACCCCTAGTATACATACAACCGCAGATACACCCAAGTCAACACAGAACACAATAGAAGTGCAGCAAGCACAAACATAGCATCCGTATCATCTTACCTGAACCTACTATACGTCAGACGTCTCATGGTAAAGCTAATCTCATAAACTCACCGACATATGACAATAGACTTACCAATTTTATTATTAGGGCCTTGTCACGTAATAAGTATCGGCCGTGCCTGGTAGCCAGGTTAGCTAACCCCAGGGTACTCCCCGTTAATCCATAAGTATCACAAATCATATCACAAATAACCGAGTCCCGCAGTCCTCGGCGGAAGTCCCGCAGTCCTTCCTATAGCAAATCAACTGAGTCCCGAAGTCCTCAGCCGGGAGTCCACGCAGTCCTCCCTATCATATCACAAATCACAGGGCGACTACCATCTGGCCGTACCAATACCTGTTACGTGACAACCTAGATGTCTAGATGTTATTACCACTGTTTATTATCATTTCTTATTCCACTTGTCCAACAGTAACTCATCATATTCACGTTCCCGTGCAGGCTATCAGCCTCACAGCTCCTCTGGGAATCCAATCACAATGTCACATTATCGGGTCACTGTCACTATTAACTCAATATCTCGTATCTCGTATGGTCATCACAATACACACGTCAACATCACAGAGTTCAACAATCAATCACAGCAGTCCTCAAACACATAACAATAATCACAATAGCAGCCAACAATATCATGATAAGCACGACAAGACAACATATAAGAAAAACGATCAATCAAACATTCGGGGTATCACGGGCAGCATACCGAAGTTTATAAGTTTATATCGTCACCTGATACTCCTTAGAAGCCGATATCTGGTTAAGCTTCGATATCTCTATATCTATAACAACCAAAAATCACCTACAAAGCACAAACAAGGAGGATCATGCAAGATGTCGGTTTTAGTAATTATACGGCTTGCCTTATACCTTATTTATCCTATTATTTCAATAATTTCCTTTACTACGAAATTAGCGTTTCCAATTAATTGAGGATTAGCTCGTTATATGTTTCTAGCCCCGTTATACCGATCATGCTCGATCTTTAAGTTCAAAACCAAACCGAACTCCAAGCCGATATACCGGCCCTATAGTTGCTTATGATAATACATGTATATACACTAGGTAAATCAAATTTATGGCTCAATTATCTATAAAATAGAAATTGAAGTCAATAAATAAGAGTAGGATTGAAAATAAATTATCATGGTCTTTTATATAATATTAGCCCAAATAGAACCGTTTGGTTAACCGTAAGCAAAATATAATTTAAAACCATGAATTAGTACTTAATTAATTAAATTATATGTCCATTTAATTTAACGTCGATATAAAGGTCCGGGTGTGTTAATGGGTCATAAGTAGTCCATAGGGTCCGATAATTACCCAAAATCCATTTCCGGGTTCACTGGGAGAATCCCGAGGCATCGCCGGAAAAATCCCAAGGCACCGGAGACTCGCCGGATTCCGGCAGCCACTGTTCACGAAGCAGAAGCTCCTTGTTCTATTCACCTTCGAACAAAAACCCAAAGCACACAGCAACACAACTAAGCCCAGCCTCGGCACACCCTATCCTCAGCCATTCCATCAATAAACACCCTCCACACCACCGTGTCCAACACTCACAACACCGTTACCCACCGCCACAGAACCGCCATCAACGGCATCCAACCACCTTCACAAAAACCGACCAAATCCACGCCCAGTTCATCAACACAGAGCACAACACCTAACCAAGACCGATTAATTCAATCCCACAGAAACTTGATTAAAGAAATAAATTGGAGGGGAGAGGAGTAGGGGTCGCTGTCGGGTCTTACCACTGCAACGGTGCGATCGGCGAGGTGAGTAACAGGCGAGTCAGCAGCCGGAGTGGAGACCAATGCTGACAGTCGCGGTGGTGGCTTCACGTGGGGATGGAGACGCGGCGGTCGTGGTTGCAGCGAAGGGGGCGGCGATGGAACTTACCGCGGCGACGTCGGGTGGTAGGAGGTGAAGGCGGAGAGAGAAGGCGGCAGGGGAGAGATGGTATCGGGTCGGTCATGTGCGAGGAGGAAGGAAAAAGTGAGGGCAGCGGCGTCTCTGTCATCGGCGGCTCTGCGTGCAGGCGGGGCGCTAGCGGTAGATCGGTGGTGGTGGCGGTACAGGGAGGAGCAGAGAGAGGAAGGGGAAGCGGCGAAGAAAACAGAGGAGGAAGGGAGGAGAGGCGTGAGAGGAAGAGAGAAAAATTGGGGGCGGCGGTCGGTGGTTTAGGTGGGGGAGGAAGGGAAGAGGAAGAAGGAAAGGAAGGGGAAGAGCTGGGTTCGGCCGGTGGTGGAAGGAAAAAGGGAAGAAGGAGGAGAAAGAAAAGGAGAAGAAGAAAGGTAGAGAGGAGGGGTCGGTGGTGGTTTCCAGGTGAGGGGAAGAAGAGAAAAGGAATAAAAAGAACAAAAAAAAACAAAAAAGAATGGAGACAAAGAAGTAAAGGAAAGATGAAAAAAAAGAAAATAATGGGGAGTGGCCGGTTTAAACAAAAAAAAAATCAGGAGACAAGAGTTAGTGGGTGGAAAAAGGAGGAGGAGAAGGAAAGAATAAAAAAAAGAAAATATCTATCATTAATTATTGGAAAAATCTGATCTTACAAAAGACTGATTTACCCTTCCAGTTCCTTTGAGTTCCAAAATATCCCAAGGGCATAAACGTCCTTTCGAAATTCGTCTCGGTCCCGAAAATACAAATTGGGCTCGAAAAATCCGATTAATTCTCCTGAGCGTTGCTCAAGTCTCGGAATTGTAAACCGAGGCTCGGTTAGCCGTGTAGAATTCTCGGAAGTTAATTTCGAGGCTCGGTTACGCAGATACCCCAAAACGTCGTATATCCTTGGCGATCGAAACGAGGCTCGGTTACTCCCGGTAAAACTCGGAAAACTCGGTGCGGTAGAATTCTCGGTTACAACGATAAAATCTATTTACCGTTGTAAAAATTAAAACGACTCGGTAAAATCTCAAAAATTTTACCCGGGTCGTTACACTATTGTTGATGTCCCCGAGGCCGGGCGACGTGTTTTGATGTTGGGCCGATGGGCCAGATTTTTTGATGTTTATGACGTGACATTGGGCTGTTGGGCCGGTTTCTTTGATATAGTCATTGATATTCTCTTTGGGCCATTGGGCCGTGTTTCGTGTTGTATTTACTGTTGTACAGTTCCGGCACGTGTTTACCGAGACTGGTAAATTCGGGTCGGGGCGTCTCACACATAATATATCCCTGTGTTGGATTTCGGAGACTTTTTTCACTTCTCTCCCAAATTTCGCTTAGAAAATACTCATATGTCAATTTGTTAATTGACACATTAACATCCGATCCCACATCAAACCAAATCTTTCCAACCTGAACAAAAAAATATGATTATTCCATAAAAAATTATATAGACCCTTACATAAAATTAAAAAGTTTGTAAATAACAAAAAAAATTATATACGAATCACCATTCCTTTTCCTTACATGTTACATTCATAAATTTATTAATTTATTATTTATATTTGCATTACTAATAATCATTTTTAATGCATAATCATATTATATAATAATATACTACATGCATCTCATGTGCACAAAAAATATTAATATTATTTCATATGACCTTCTAAAAATTGAAAAATATTGTACTTCCAAAATCGTTAAAATTTTTATGGTCTATGTATAAAAAATATAAAAAATTAGAAAACAATTACTGAATGATCACTATTAAAGAAAGATCATGTCACATAAAAAAATATAAAAAAATTTACTAATATAAACTCTATATAAAAATAAAATTTTTAACAATAAATATATAGCAAGACTTAAAGATTATAAATTAAAATATGTTGATATCAGTAAAATGGAGAAAACTTGATGACAAAAAGAACCGTAGATAAAACTAAAATCCTTAATATGTATGAAGATGATGATAAAGAAGTGAGTAAAATATTTACCTTCATATAATAAACATATTAAGTTGTTAAGAAAATTACTATACTATGTTAACAATTAAAATAATATTTTTACAAGTTTAAAAAATAAATAAATATAAATTTATGTTGTAAAGTGAAGAAATAGAATAAACAAGATAAAAAAGTTTACGATATTTGAAATTATAGAAATTAAATTTTATGATTAAGTTATCACAAGAAGTAAAAAAGAAATGATGTATAAAAATGCTTATAAATAAATATAAATTTAATTATAAAATTTATTTATTAAATAATATATATTTAAATAAATTAAATTTATAGGTATAGATACAATAAATAATATAAATAACTAATCTACAATAATTTTTTTAAAAAAATCATCTCTCATAAAAAAGTAGCATAAATTACGAAATAAAAATTTAATGAAAAATAAATAATTTATTGAAATATTTAAACAAGAAATTTATTCCACAAAATAAATATAGAGAAATTTAAATAGATAAATAGGATGGAGCTATCAAATTTTTTTTTAATATTACAACTTAAACTATATGTATCACAAAGAATTAAATTTAAAATAATGAAAATATGAAGAATCATATTTTAATTATGATAAATAAATAATTTAAATATAATTTAGGGAAGAATTATTAATATTTCACTATCTCTTCTTACTCAATTTATTCATAAATAAATTGTTTAACTTTTTTGTATAATTTCATATTAATTCTATTAATAGTCACTTTTAAAAAAAATATTGATATTATATGTTGCTATATCATGTGCATTGCACAGAAACTAGTATGCTAAAAGTGAAAGTGATTTATTGTATTTTTTATGCTAAAACTGATTTGTTTTGTATAGAAGTGTTATACAATTGAGGGAGTAATACTAATATTACAATTTTTTTAATGATCATAATACAACCTCAATAATAATATAAATAGGTTGAATACATTTTACCCCCGGAACTTTTGGTCAAATGTCAACAACTCCCTGAAAAAAAAAACCATTTTTAATCCCCTAAATTTTACTATTCCCCATTTTACCTCATTTTTCTTTTAAAAGAGTGACTTCTTATGGTATCTTATGTTTCTATTAGTTAATTTGATGAAATGCACGGATGACTGACACGTGGCCAGATCTTAACCATTTGATAATTTTTTTTTTAATTTTTTGTTTTAAGAAAAAACGAAACTAACGCTATCATCGACTGTGAAGCACCGCCACTCTCAGCCTTTCCTACTCCATCCTCAAATCCTCAAACAACACATATCTGCTGTAAAGAAAAATTATTTTGCAACCAAAAAAAATTATTTGTCCAATGAAACAAAATTGAAGGAAAACACAGGAGGGAGAGAGCACAACAACCTCGCTCATAGGAAGAGAGCACAACAACCTCACTCATTAGAGTATACGAGGTGGTTTGTGCTTTGAGCCTGGGGAGGTCGATTTTTTGGACGAGGCGACTTGCCTTTGAACCTGGCTAGTTGTCAGTCGAGACCGAAGGAATTGAGAAAATAGGGATTATCT
Organism: Turnera subulata; assembly: GCA_028386065.3. Taxonomy (NCBI): domain Eukaryota; kingdom Viridiplantae; phylum Streptophyta; class Magnoliopsida; order Malpighiales; family Passifloraceae; genus Turnera; species Turnera subulata. Next base: position 111,348 of record JAKUCV010005985.1, read on the forward strand.
GAAGGAGTAATAATCCAGAAAAGAGGATACTTTGGTCAGAAAATCTTTGATTCACGCAGAGAGAATAACGGGCCGAAATTAGTGAGAATCGGGATAAAAAAGGCAAGACCCAGACCCGGCGGCTATCTCGCGATGACCGCCCGGCCCGAGCAGACATACATGGAAGGCCGCCAAGTCAAAGCGGTCATGTCGGGATGACCGCCCGGCCTTGATAGTCATGTGGCCCTGATATGGTAACTTTTCTGATTTTTTCCTCTTTTTTTATCACAACTCTCAACCATTTGATTTAGGGGTTTAATCTCGACTCTAGGATCAAAGTCTCGATCTTTGAAGCCCTGAAAACTATAAATAGAACCTCAAATTCTCAAGAAAAGAGAAAGAAGAAGCGCACTAGCTTGGAGAAACTCTGTTAATTTATATTCTTTAATTCCTTTATGCTTTCTCTCTTAGATCTCACGTGGTGTTTCGGTAGTTGTGTTTTCTTAACTGTATTTATGGAGAATAAGTCGAATCCAGTGGCATGGAAGCAATCAAACACAATACCGAAGTCAAGAACACGAGGAACAAGCGTGGAGGTCCTTAGTGGCGAACTACTTTGAATCGCTGTGCAAATTTCTCTAACCCTTCTCACTTAAGGGTGTGTTAGTGTTCATAATCTACATATCCAAGTCTAAGAAGGATTTGGCATCAACTGTGCCAAATCAGAGATTAAACGAAAAAAGAGCTAATTCACCTCCCTCTTAGCCATATTGTGCCTACAAGAACTAGGCAACAAAAGAGATTAATAACACAAGATTTTTTATGTGCAAGAATTCTTCACCTCCTAATCAAAAGTAAGACTGGGAAACAAAGAGATTAGAATACAAGGAATATGAATAAACGCCACAAGTATATAACTTGATAAGTAAATTCTAATCCCTAAAGTAAAACCAAGTCTAGATCGACTCTTCATGAGAAAACTCTTAATTTTTCAATTCTGAATTTTATTCATAATAAAGACATGAAATTAGACACAATAATAAACTATTTATACTACTCCTAAAACTCTATCCCAAATCAGCAAAGGTTAGTCCAATGTGGACTAGGTGTGACTTTTTAATCCAACATTAAATTGGACTAAATAAAACCCAACAAATAATGACCTAACTAAATAAATTAAAGCCCACAAATAATACTCCAAATAATAGATATAATCCCAAAAAAAGTACTTAAGCCCAAATCCGCACTTAACCCAAATAATAAAACCAAGCCGAATTTCCGGACAAAATTTGTCAGCCGACTTCAACTAGAATTTAAATAAAGAAAACGGCAGATTTAGCATGTGGACTCAACAACAAATTTGTGGATTTTCCCCTTATAGTCCAAGAACACAATAATATGAAATCTAGAACTCGGATATGAATTTATTTCAGAGACTGCGCATTTCAGGAGCTTCCGCGCGTGTTCTTCGCGTTCTTGGCTTTGAGATTGCGTGTGATTGCTTTTATGCTCTGGGATTTGACTCCTTATCTGGTTAACATGTTATTCTTGAGCATTCTTGAGCATGCCTTGGTGATTTGCATCAAGAGTAGTTTCCCTTACCTTCTTATGATTGTTTTGATCATTTTTCTCTTTGTAAATTTTTTTTGTTTTTTTTTCCAGATTCATATTAAATATGGATTGTAACAGCCCGAGTAAAAATTTATATTTTTACTGGGATTGTTAAAGTTTTTATACAGTGATTTACCATTGAAATTAATCTTGGGTAATTAATTCAACGTAAATCGAGCATCGGATTCCGAAATCGAGCTCTGTCCCACGTACAAGATTTTTCTGCGGATTTTACGGACCAAAGTTGGAATTTTTCGGGTCCAGGAATCTTGAGAAAAGTCAGGTTTATCCTCGAGGGAACGGACTAAAAATAAAGGTAAGGGGGTATAAATTATAATAGTTATTTTCTGGTTCGGACAGAACCCGCTCCATTATGCAGACAGACCTGCATAATTGAGGCGGCTCAATTATGCAGGCGGCGCCTGCCTTTCTCCTATGCCACCCACCCCATGCACGCCTATAAAATCATAGTTTTTCTGCATGCTTTACACACACCACCATCTCTTCTTCCTGAAAACACACACACACCCCTACACCAAGACTCCCCGTTTTGACAATATCCCTCCTCCTTCCTTTATCTTTCTTTTTCTTCCTTTCTTCCTTTCTTCTTCCCCGTGAACCACACCACCTGCTACAATCACCACCTCACCGCCTCCTCCCCTCTCGCCTTCTTCCTCGCTCCGCCTCCTCGTCGCTTCCGGCAACGCTGCCGTGAAGAGACCCGCAGCCACTCGAGTTCGGCGGCCTGAGTTGCTGCTGCTGCAACACACCAAGCCACCGTCCTTTGCCACCAGTCGTGCCGCCGCATCACCACCACGCCTCGCAGCACCACCTCGCCTCGTCGCACCTGTGTTGCCGCCCTCGTCGCTCGTCCCGCGCCGCTGCCTCGCTGTTCGCCAAAGTGAGCACGGGTTGAAGATGACCCGGCGGGTTGACCCATTTCCACAGTCGGGTCGTGGCATGGTTTGGTTTGGTGTTGGGCCAGGCTTTGGCGGGCCTGACCATGGGCTCTAGCCTTGGTCCAGGCCTTGCACCTGGGCTGGTTCTCTTGGGCTTGGTTCTGGGTTGGCTCAGATTGCTATGGGCTGGCCCAAATTCATATTAAAATAATAATAATAATAATAATAATAATAATAATAATAAAATAATAATATATAACTATGTTTTTGAAAAATATATATATATATATATGTTCATATTTTCTGAAAATATTATTTGACATATTTTTTGGAAAAAAATATATATTTTACTAACATATACTTACCTTTTGAATATATATATATACATATATAGTATACGATTATACCTTCTGGAAAAAGAATATAGTACATGATACTATGAAAATATTTGGAAAATATATGTATACGTTATCATTCTTTTTTTTAGGAAAATTATTTTATGATAATTACATTTTTAAGAAAAGAATATATGCTATATAATTACTTGTGAAAATACTTTGGAAATGGTATTATCAAAGTATTAAATACCAGAATAATAACCGGATATAAGTATAGTATATTATTATTGACACATGGAATAAAATGGTGAATGATGATGATAATAGAATACAACCCGAGGCTGTAACCGAGTTGACAGAGTGCATTACTTTACGGCTTACAACATTAGACTTTCGTTTGCATATCATTTGTTGTGCTTCTTATGTATGCATATTATTTGTTATATAAGAGCTGATAACGAGCAGTTCCCCGAGGAACCAGAGTTAGGACCTCTTGAGGATTTTCAGGGTTAAGTTACCCGGCTAAGGTGAGGTTGGATAACCTTTGATATGTTGCCTATAATACTCTTATTGGATGTGTTTTGTTGTTCGATTGAACCGTTGTGTGCTGTTATATTGTTGATTATATTTTCTATGGTTACTTGGTGATATGGAATTGTTGATGGTTTGAATCATGTGATTGAACTTAGTGATTTCCTTATAAGTCTTGGATGTTAGCAGAGGTCTGGTATGTTAATTGTGGTCTAAGTTGAATAACTTGAGAAATAGGATAATTGGAATTGTGATGATGACTAAAGTGTCACGTGAAAAGTAGAGGTACGACCAGATGGTTAGAGATTGTTTTGTGGTGGCCATGATCGGGTTACTTGTGATAAGGATGTCTATCCTTGGTATTTGGGATGTCTATCCCGGTTTGATTTTTGGGATGTCTATCCCAGGTTCTGTTTGATCTGGCACCCGAAATATGTTAATAACCTGGTACGACCCTAGCTTATCCAGTCATGGGGCCTGGATACTAAAATTGGAAAAATTGAAATGTCTTTTAGCCTTGGCTCAATCTTGATTCAGTTTATTCTTTCTGTATTAGTCTATGATTCTTCCTTAAAGTATTATGGTTACCTGCATATTGCTGTTTATCCATGATTGTACTTAAATGTACCGGTAAGCATTTCGGACTCACCCCTCGCCTACATGGTTTCATCACGTAGGATGAGTTGCTCGTAGTACAGGTACGAGGTTCGACAGCTGCTGTATCTTCTCCACCAGACTCCGGATCCATACCTCCGCTGCATATCATCTTAAAGAATTCCGCTGCTGTGTCTCTCATTTGCTTTTATGGCTGCTTTATGCTTATTATATGCCTTTGTGGCTGCTGTGGTGTCACTTTGCCTCTGTTGCTGTGTCTTTTATCCTCTGCTATTGTGATTTGAGAAGTTTGATGCAGAATAATGGTCCCTGAGTACGGGTGATGGAATTGTATTGGGATTTGCTGTTTTATGTGTTTTGGTACCTTTGTACTGTCTGCTACATCAATAAGAATAGTTCCGACATGTGTTTACTGTATATGGTAAATACGGGTCGGGGCGTTTCATTTTGGTAGTGGAGCAGGTAGTAGGTCACTAGGGTGATGCTGTGATTGCATGATTGCCTATCTGTGCATAGTCTGGTCATAACCTTGATATGATATAATATGCATGCATATACATTCTCATATTGGTAAGACGAATTGATCCAGCTGGAGAAAATCAGCACGCTGGAGGTCACCTGGATGATGACCAGGTATCGGTAGACCAACCGCAACAAGTTGCGGGAGGTCCGGGACACAATTCGATGGCTCCTTTGGGAGACACCAGGCAGATGTTTAACATGGTAACTCAGATCCTGCAAAGGCAAGATGCTAGAGATACTCGTTTAGATGCCATAGAAGCTCGAGAATAGGAGAATGAAGGACCTATCAAGGATCCAGTGTATACGAAGCTGGATAATCTTGGGGTTGAAATCTTCAACGGTGTTACCACTCCACAGGATGCTGATGAGTAGCTTAGACAGACTAACCGGGTGATGCTGAAACTCCGGTGCAGAGACGACAAGTGGGCCAGATACACCGCTGCTATGTTCAGAGAGGTTGCCATTGACTGGTGGGAGTCTGCAACCAGAGATCTGCCGACACCTATCACCATGCCATGGACTCAGTTCATGGAGATATTCAGAAGAAAGTTTGTTTTTTAGGCATACTAGGACCAGATGAAACGAGAGTTTCTGGGGTTACAACAAAGGCCTTAACAGTCGGTCAATGAGTACGAGATCAAGTTCAATCACCTGACTATTTGTGCCAGGGAGTTTGTGTCTACCCTAGAGGCCAGATGCAAGCGTTTCTGGGATGGTATTCGATCTGGCATCCAGACAGTTATGGGGTGCAAGGTCTACGAGACTTACCAGGACATGTTATCAGATGCCTTGAGAGCTGAGATCATCTAACTGGGCAATGAGAGAGAGCAACAAGAGATCCGAAAGCGGCAAGCTACACAGAGTTCTGGGGACAGAACAAGAGGTTCCAGAGGCCAGCTAATCGGTCAGGGAATGGACAAAACAGATCCATGCCAGCAAACCAGGGTCGTGGAAGGAACATTGACAACAAAACCGTGGGAGTTCTTGGACTCGGTCTGGAGGGACTTCATCCAAAGGCACTCACCCTAGATATTCTACGGTGAGGTGTTTTGAGTGTAATGAAGTCAAGCACTACAGGTCTACATGTCCCAAGTTGGGAAGATTAGGAGGTATGGCTCCTACACAGACAGTGCAAGCTTCCGTGGCTAGTGTTCCAAGTGGATCTTGAGTTGGCCGAGGCCAAGGACGTGGAGCTATTCCTGCGAGAACCCAATCCGCTAAAAATCAGAGCACAACTGTGCCAAGGGCGTTTGTGATCACCGCTGAGGAGGATCCTGAAAACGCCGATGTTATCGCAGGTACCTTTACAGTCTTTGGTAGTATTGCATATACTTTGATTAATCCTGATGCTACACATTCTTTTATCGCCCAAAGTTTTGCAATAAAACATAGCTGTATGAAAGAGAGTCTAACATGTCCATTGAGGGTTAGATTACCCGCGGGCATAGTGGTTAGGTTAACACATGTGTGCAGAGACGTTTCTCTTTCGTACGACGACGAGGTTTTCCTTGCTCGGTTAATTGTGATGAACATGGGGGGTTTCGACATAATCCTAGGGATAGATTGGTTGTTGAGATATAGTGCTCTGGTAAATTGTCGAACCAAGAAAGTGCTGCTTACTTCCGACGGTGGGCGACAGGTTTTGATAACAGGTATTAGGAGAGCTGCTACTACATGTAGTATCTCTGCTAAACAAGACTTCGGAATGAAGCCGCATGGTCCAGATGTCTTGTTGACTTATGCCACTGGCGAAAAAGTTCAGACTCTAGTTTTGAGGGACATCACAGTGGTGAAGGAGTTCCCAGATGTTTTTCCAGATGATCTGCCAGGATTACCACCCGACAGAGAGGTTGAGAACACTATTGACCTGATGCCAGGAGTTACACCCATATCTATGGCTCCTTACAGGATGGCACCAACGGAACTCCAGGAGTTGAAGAAGCAGTTGGATGAGTTGCTAGAAAAGGGTTTTATTAGACCTAGTACATCACCTTGGGGTTCGCCAGTCTTGTTTGTCAAGAAGAAGGATGGTAGTTTGCGTATGTGCGTAGACTACCGGTAGTTGAACAAAGTGACAGTGAAGAACAAGTACCCGCTTCCCAGGATTGATGACCTCTTTGACCAGTTACAGGGAGCTACTGTGTTCTCGAAGATCGACCTTCGGTCTGGATATTATTAGATCAAGATTACAGAGAAGGACATACCGAAGACTGCCTTCCGAGCACGGTATGGTCACTTCGAGTTCACAGTGGTACCCTTTGGATTGACCAATGCACCTGCAGTGTTTATGTGTTTGATGTACTCGGTTTTGAGTAAGTTCTTGGACAAGTTCGTGGTAGTCTTCATCGACGATATCCTGATATACTCAAGGAACAGGGAAGAACACGAAGAGCACCGGAGGATAATGCTTTAGAGGCTGAAAGAGAAGTCGCTACATGCCTCAGCAAGTGTGAGTTCTGGTTCGCAGAAGTTGCATTCCTCGGATATGTTGTGTCTAGGGAAGGGATAAAAGTCGACCCTGCCAAAGTTAAAGCTATTCTAGAGTGGGAGCCTCCCTGGAGTATCTGAGGTTAGAAGTTTTCTTGGCCTTGTAGGATATTACCGGAGGTTCATCGAGGGATTCTCCTTGATAGTTAATGCCATGACCAAGCTGTTGAGGAAAGATCAAGCCTTTGTATGGAGTGAAGATTGTCAAAAGAGTTTTGATGAGTTGAAGAAGAAGTTGACTACAGCACCAGTTTTGACTGTACCTAAGCCAGGAGTGGAGTACGTGCTTTTTTGTGATGCTTCAGGTCTTGGCTTGGGAGCAGTGTTGATGCAGAAAGGTCGGGTGATTGCTTATGCTTCCAGACAGTTAAGGCCTCATGAGAAGAACTACCCGATACATGACTTGGAGAAGGCTGTAGTGATCTTTGCTTTGAAGATCTGGCGACATTACCTGTTTGGAGAGAGATGTCAGATTTTCACAAACTACAAGAGTCTCAAGTACATCATGACTCGGAAGGAACTTAACTTGCGACAAAGACTCTCGGTGGAGTTGCTGAATGATTATGATTATACTATTGCGTACCACCTATGGAAGGCCAATGTGGTAGCTGATGCACTGAGCCAGAGACAGCCTGAAGATTCTTCCACTACTTACTCGGTATCCTCACTTATTGAGTTAAGAAATTTGGGAGTTGGTTTGTCACTAGACAAGACAGGAGCTTTGTTGGCACATATAGATGTCAAGTCTAACCTGAGAGGTTGGATTATCGAGCTACAAGATGGAGATCCTGACCTAATCAAGCTGAAAGAAGCAGTCCGCAGTGGTAAAGAAGATAAGTTCCACATTGCTGAAGATAATGCACTGATGATTGGGAAACGGGTATGTGTTCCCAAAGTCGGTGATTTGCGCAGCCAGATCCTGAAAGAAGGACACATGACACCGTATGCGATGCATCTCGGAAGCACCAAGATGTATCAGAACCTGAAGAGCCATTTCTGGTGGTCGCGCATGAAGAAAGATGTACCCGAGTATGTGGCTAAGTGTATTACTTGCCAGTAGGTGAAAGCCAAGCACCAAGCTCCAACAGGCAAGATGAGATCATTGACAGTGCCAGAGTGGAAATGGGAGATGATTACCATGGATTTTGTGGTTGGATTACCGTTAACTCGGAAGCAACATGATGCTATCTGGGTTATCGTTGATCGACTAACAAAGTCAGCTCATTTCCTTCCTATTCAATAGACCGACACCTTGGACAAGCTGGCAAAGCTGTATGTTGCTGAGATTGTGAGGCTACATGGAATTCCTAAGTTCATAGTCTCCGACAAAAATCCCAGATTCACCTCACGTTTATGGAAGAGTCTGCAAGCAGCTTTGGGAACCAAGTTAAGTTTCAGTACCGCCTTTCATCCTCAGACAGACGGATAGTCAGAAAGAACAATTCAGACGCTGAAAGATATACTAAGGGCTTGTGCTCTTAACTTCAGTGGGAGTTGGGATCAGTACTTGCCTTTGGCGGAGTTCGCCTACAACAACAATTATCATTCCAGCATCGGAATGCCACCTTTTGAAGCTCTTTACGGAAGAAAGTGTCGAAGTCCAGTTTGTTGGGATAAAGTAAGTCTTCGTTTGATCGTTGGGCCAGATTTGTTGAAACAGACAGTTGGTAAGATCCAGATAGTGAAGCAGAGTATGAGAGCTGCCCAAGACCGACATAAGAGTTATGCCGACAAGCACCGGCGTGAGAAGGAGTACAAGGTTGGAGAAAAAGTTTTTCTCCGAGTTGCACCTTGGAAGGGTGTTATCAGGTTCGGAAAAAAGAGGGAAACTGAGTCTCAGATACATCGGGCCGTATGAGATTGTGGAGAAGAACGGACCGTTAGCCTACAGGTTGTCTTTACGTGAAGAGCTATTGCGCATTCATGATGTGTACCATGCTGAGGAGATACTAATAAGATCCGAGTCATATGGTGAGAACGACAGATGTTGAGGTGGCAGAAGATCTTACGTATACAGAGGTACCAAAGCAGATTCTTGCCCAAGAAGTGCGTCAGTTGAGAAACCGTACTATTCCCATAGTAAAGGTTAAGTGGAGTAAGCACTCTGGTAATGAGTCTACATGGGAAGTTGAGGAGCGCATGCGATCTCAGTACCCGCACCTGTTCACAGTATCAGAGTAAATTTCGAGGACGAAATTCTTTTTTAAGGTAGGTAGACTGTAACAGCTCGGGTAAAAATTTGTATTTTTACTGGGACTGTTAAAGTTTTTATACAATGATTTACCATTGAAATTAATTTTGGGTAATTAATTCAAGGTAAATCGAGCATCGGATTCTGAAACCGAGCCCTGACCCGCATACCGGATTTTTCTGCGGATTTTACGGACCAAAGTTGGAATTTTTTGGGTCCAGAAATCTTCAGAAAAGTCGGGTTTTTCGTCGAGGGAACGGACCAGAAATAAAGGTAAGGGGGTATAATAGTTATTTTCTGGTCTGGACAGAACACGCTCCATTATGCAGACAGACCTGCATAATTGAGGCGGCTCAATTATGCAGGCGGCGCCTGCCTTTTTCCTGTGCCACCCACCCTATGCACGCCTATAAAACTCTGGTTTTTCTGCATACTTTACACACACCACCATGTCTTCTTCTTCTTCTTCTTCCTGAAAACACACACACACCCCTACACAATAACTCCCCGTTTTGACAATACCCCTCCTCCTTTCTTTATCTTTCTTTTTTTTTTCTTCCTTTGTTCTTCCCCGTGAACCACACCACCTGCTACCATCACCACCTCACCGCCTCCTCCCCTCTCACCTTCTTCCTCGCTCCGCCTCCTCGTCGCTTCCGGCAACGTTGCCGTGAAGAGACCCGCAGCCACTCGAGTTCGGCGGCCTGAGTTGTTGCTGCTGCAACACACCAAGCCACTGTCCTTCGCCACCAGTCGCGCCGCCGCATCACCACCACGCCTCGCAGGACCACCTCGCCTCGTCGCGCCTGTGTTGCCGCCCTCGTCGCCTCGTTGCTCGTCCCGCGCCGCCGCCTCGCTGTTCACCAAGGTGAGCACGGGTTGAAGATGACCCGGCTGGTTCGGGTTGACCCGTTTCCACAGTCGGGTCGTGGCATGGTCTGAGTTGGTGTTTGGCCAGGCTTTGGCGGGCCTGAGCATGAGCTCTAGCCTTGGTCCAGGCCTTGCACCTGGGCTGGTTTTCTTGGGCTTGGTTGTGGGTTGGCTCAGATTGCTATGGGCTGGCCTAGATTCATGTTAAAAAAATAATAATAATAATAATGAAAATAAAATAATAACATATTTGACATATTCATATTTTCATATATATTCATATTTTCTAAAAATATTATTTGACATATTTTTCTGGAAAAAAATATATATTTTACTAACATATACTTACCTTTTGAATATATACATATATAGTATACGATTGTACCTTTTGGAAAAAGAATATAGTATATGATACTATGAAAATATTTGGAAAATATATGTATACGTTATCATTCTTTTTTTTCAAGAAAATTATTTTATGATAATTACATTTTTAAGAAAAGAATATATGCTATATAATTATTTTGTGAAAATACTTTGGAAAGGGTATTATCAAAGTATTAAATATTAGAATAATAACTGGGTATAAGTATAGTATATTATTATTGACACATGGAATAAAATGGTGAATGATGATGATAATGGAATACAACCCGAGGCCGTAACTGAGTTGACATAGTGCTTTACTTTACGGCTTACAACATTAGAGTGTCATTTGCATATCATTTGCTATGCATCTTATGTATGCATATTATTTATTATATAGGAGCTGATAACGAGCAGTTCCCCGAGGAACTAGAGTTAGGACCTCTTGAGGATTTTCAGGGTTAAGTTACCCGGCTAAGGTAAGGATGGCTAACCTTTGATATGTTGTCTATAATACTCTTATTGGATGTGTTTTGTTGTTCGATTGAGCCGTTGTGTGCTGTTATATTGTTGATTATATTTTCTATGGTTAGTTGGTGATATGGAATTGTCGATGGTTTGAATCATGTGATTGAACTCAGTGATTTCCTTATAAGTCTTAGATGTTAGCAGAAGTTTGGTCTGTTAATTATGGTCTAAGTTGAATAACTTGAGAAATTGGATAATTGGAATTGTGATGATGACTTAAGTGTCATGTGGAAAGTAGAGGTACGACCAGATGGTTAGAGACTGTTTTGTGGTGGCCATGATCAGGTTACTTATGATAAGGATGTCTATCCTTGGTATTTGGGATGTCTATCCCGGTTTGATTTTCGGGATGTCTATCCTGGGTTCTATTTGACCTGGCACTCGAAATATGTTAATAATATGGTACGACCCTAGCCTATCCAGTGACGGGGCCCGGATACTAAAATTGGAAAAATTGAAATGTCTTTTAGCCTTGTCTCACTCTTGATTCAGTTTATTCTTCTGTATTTGTCTGTGATTCTTCCTTAAAGTATTATGGTTGCCTGCATATTGCTGTTTATCCATGATTGTACTTAAATGTACCGGTGAGCGTTTCGGACTCACCCCTCGCTTACGTGGTTTCATCACGTAGGATGAGTTGCTCGTAGTACAGGTACGAGGTTCGACAGCTACTGTATCTTCTCCACCAAACTCCAGATCCATACCTCCACTGCATCTGATCTTAAAGAATTCCACTGCTGTGTCTCTCATTTGCTTTTATGGCTATTGTGTGCTTATCATGAAACGCCCAACCCGCATTTACCGTACATAGTAAACACGTGCCAGAACTACTATTATTACAATAACTAACAGTAATTATACAACAGAATTTAGTACAACAGAAATCCAGATAATATCCGTCACCCGAGCACGGGGACCTTTATTATAGTCAACACACATCAACACACAACAGCAGCAGCAGAAAATGTAAAGCAATAACAGGAGCAAAGTGACGAGAAGACAGTAGCGGAAGACTCTATACACATGCAGCGAAGGTATGGATCCGGGGTCAAGTGAAGAAGATACAACAGCTGGTCGTACACCGTACCTGTACTACGAGCAACTCATCCTACATGATGAAACCACGTAGGCGAAAGGTGAGTCCGAAACGCTCACCGGTACAATTAAGTGCAATCACAGATAAACAGTAATATGCAAGCAACTATAATACTTCAAGGAAAGAAAGAGAAACAGGCAAAAAGGAATATACTGAAACAAGACTAGTCAACTTAACTTTCCAAATTTTAATATTCGGGCCCGTCACTGGACAAGCTAGGATCGTACCAGGTTATCAACATGTTCCGGGTGCCACATCAAAAGAGAACCCGGGATAGACATCCCAATAAACAACAGGGATAGACATCCTAAATATTCAACAGGGATAGACATCCCAAGTATAGACATGCTTAAATAACCCGATCTTGGACACTACAAAATAGTCTCTAACCATCTAATCGTACCACTACTTTCCATGTGACATTTAAGTCATCAACGCAATTTCCAATTATCCAATTCCTTAAAATGCCCATCATATCAATTCAACAACAACGACAATAACAGAGTTGCCCAAATAATAACCGACTCAGTAGTACAATCAAATAATTCAAGCAACAGAGAATTCACAACAATATTACAGGCAACATATCAAAGGTTATCCATCCTCACCTTAGCTGATTGTCAGTTATGAAACTCCTCAACAGGTTCCAAATTCGGTTCCTTGTTGTACTGTTCGTTATCAGCTCCTTGGTGAGTTGCAGGCGACGGTGCGGCGAGACGAGACGAAGCGGCGCTGCGACAGGCGACGCGAGGAGGAGACGATGCGAAGGGAGGAAGACGCGGCGGCGCAGAAGAGGAAGTGAGGAGGGAGGCCGGCAGCTTCGTTGCCCGGTTGTGGAGGTGGAGGCGTGTCTTGGTGTGCAGCAAGGAGGAGCGACGACGGCGAGCGAGGAGAAGGAAGGAAGTAGGAGAAGTTGTTGGCGAGCTGGTGGTGTGGTGCTGTGGTGGAGGTGGTCTCGGGTTGTGTGTGGGTAGGAGGAGGAAGAAGAAAGAAGAAAAGATGGTGGTGATGGGTTGTTTACAAGACGACGACGTGTGGTGTTGTTTTCTTTTTTTTTTCTTTTTTTTCTTTCTCTCTTTCTTTCTTTGGATTACACTGGGTGTTATTTTTCAGGTAAGGGTACTGGTTTGAGTTTGTAGGAGATGAAGGAGGGTTACTGGGTTGTGTTTACAAGCAGGAAGGAGGTGTATGTGCTGTGTGTATGAACAGGCAAGAAAATACCATTATATAGACGAGCTTGGGTTAATGGTGCAGGAAAGGTGTGAAAGAAGACACTGGCTTGCATTAAAACTTACCGCTTTCATGGTTCAACGAATGCGGTATTGAGGAAGCAAACAATAGAAACGGACATGGTGATAGGTGACACAGGAAAATAAAGCAGCTGTAAGGTTGACGTGTGCGGTTGTGACTAACCTGCATAATCGAGCGGGTACCGTCTGGACCAACAAATAACAATTATACCCCCTTTTCTTTATTTCTGGTCCGTTCCTTCGAGGTTAAACTCGACTTTTCTAAAGATTTCTGACCCGATAAATGCCAACTTTGGTCCGGAAGATCCGCAGAAAAATCTGAACGTGGGGCAGTACTCGATATCGGAGTCCAATACTTGATTTACCTTGAATTAATTACCCAAGATTAATTTTAAAAGGTAAATTACTGAACAAAGCCTTTTACAGTCCCGGTAAAAATATAAATTTTACCCGAAGGTGCTATTATGGAGCCCCTAGCTGAGCAAAGTGATCGTGTAAGAACCTTTCATGGCGCCAACCAGGAAGTTGCTGCTGCTCCAACGCGCTATAAAGATGTTGTTATTGGTATTTTTATTGGTTTCTTCATGGCCATGATCCTTACAAAATGGGTCAACAATGTGTAATTTATATGTCACCGTGGATGTTAAATGTTAAGGGTAGCACTGTTTGATGACAATATCGAACTTGTCGTTTGAATTTTTTTTGGGACCATATCTATGTACTGGATGTCTTTAATTGTTGGTGGATTGAAAATGTGTGTGAGAAATATGTATGAGTACTGGAAACCATGAATGTTATCGGGAGAAATATAAAACAATGGGTTTCAGTAACTTTCAAAAAAATAATAGAACTTTATGGGGATAAATAAAATAAAGAGAGTAAAATATCAGACACTAAATTATTAATTGAAACAAATATAAAAAGTAGATATAAAAAATAATTATACAATGAAACAAAATAGTAAGCTATATGAAGTATTAATATGAATATGATATCACTTTTAGAAAAGAAAAGAAAAAATTAATATGAAAAAATTATGAATTAAAATATTTGCACGTTATCTCTCGGAAAAAAACGTGTTTTTATACTTAGAATTTCATTATACTGTGTTCAAGGGCAAACTGGTCAAGTTATCAACCCAACCTAAACCCAGACCCCCTAACCAAATACCTGTTTTGAAACCCAGCCGAAACCCATGTTGAACCCCAACCCTGCAACAAAACAGTGTGGCCTGGGTTTGAAACCCAGCCCAAATCCCAACCCACGTGGGTTGGGGTAGGGTTCTAAACCCTACCCTACCCAGCCCCAAACCAAACGGAGCCATAATAATAACAATTCATCTCCCAAAGTTTCATATTTAACATTTTATCTATACTATATATAAAACCATGAAGATAGCGAAACAGCCGAAAATACAAAAATAACCCTACTTAGTAATAATAATAATAAATTAATATCTTGTTTTTATTGAAGTGAAACAACATGTCATACAATAGTGAATGACGTGTAGTTTCTAACTCTATTTAATAATAAAAAAATTAATATAATATTTTTATTTAGGTACTTAGTAATAATAATAATAAATTAATATCTTATTTTTATTGAAGTGAAACAACATGTCATACAATAGTGAATGACGTGTAGTTTCTAACTCTATTTAATAATAATAAAAAATTAATATAATATTTTTATTTAGGTGAATGCTTCGGTGCTGTCCCTTAATGGGGATGCACCGATACATACCCCATGTGTTATGTTTTAATAGGACCATGTGGAATGATTTTTTCCACCTTGGAAAATAAAAAAATTTACATAAACATTTTTTTATTAGGTCCCTAATTCTTTTAACTTACAAAATATACCTTACTTTTCCTTCCACCTCAATAACTCTGGTTTTACGATTCTATTAAAAAGAAAAACTCACGATTAAAACAGAACCTTTGTTTGAAGCGCCCCGACCCGTATTTACCGTAACACAGTAAACACGTGCCGAAACTATTCTTATTGATAGGGAATACATTACAACAACCCGTATGTACAACTGGAAAACAAATACAACAACCGTCACCCAACACGAGGAACATTATTCAGCAGCTCACAGCTCACAATATATAACAGCAGCAGAGAAAAGAGAAAGCAACAGGGGCAGAGTGACAAACAGCCTCAAAGTCATATGAACAAGCAATCACATCTTCGGAAATATAATACAGCATCATATGCAACAGAACAGCAGCGGAAGACTTTATGCACATGCAGCGGAGGTATGGATCCGGAGTCAGGTGGAGAAGAAAGCAGCAGCCATCGAACATCGTACCTGAACTACGAAACAACTTAACCTCCGGGATGAAACCCCGCAGGCGAGGGGTGAGTCCGAAGTGCTCACCGACGAAGGATAAACAGTGATATGCAAGCAACCATAATACAGTAAAGAAATCACAGGCAAACAATAATACAAATCAAACAAGACTGAGCCAAGACCAAAAGAATATCTCATTATTATTCCCAATTTTATCTTCTGGACCCCGTCACTGGACAAGCTAGGGTCGTACCAGGTTATCAATTAATTCCGGATGCCAGGTCAAAGAACCATATCAATTCTTACCATACCGGGATCAACATCCCAAAAATTACCATACCGGGATCAACATCCCAAAACCGGATATTCGGTATATCCGAACCACTGGGTATTCGGTATACCCCAACCACAGGCATCGACATGCCAACCAGACCAAGTAACCAAACCAAGTAACTGACCATAGCATCCCAAAATTAATTTTCAAACCTTCGGGTCGTACCACTACTTTCCACATGACAATTATATCATCATCTCATTTCAATTTCCAATTTCCATTATCCTTTTCTCAATTATCCGCAGTCAATAGTCCAACATCAATCTCAACACAATATTCAGGTATCAACAACACAGTCCAACAATCACAACAGCAATAACCACAACAGTCAAATAACCAACGATCAATATCTCAGCAGTTCAATCAAACAACAAAGCACACAAGTATTACAGGCAACATAACAAGGGTTATCCATCCTCACCTTAGCCGATTACTCAATTATGGAAATGTCCCACAGATTCCAAGTCCGGTTCCTCAGCAAACTGCTCGTTATCAACTCCTATATCAATCAAATAATATGCACACATAAGGTGATATGCAAATGCCATGCTAATACTGTGTACTGAAAAATAAATACTGACTCGTCTCGGTTACTTTCCCGGGTTAATTCTATTATCATCATCATTCACCATTTATTTCAAGTGTCAAAATACCGTACTTTATTTATACCCGGATATTATTCCGGTATTTTATTACCTTGATAATATCTTTTCCAAAATTACTTCCTATAAAATAATTATCTTTTTCCATATAATATACCATATAATCTTTTCCAAATATTATTTCCAAAATTATAAGCCTTATTATCATTTAATTTCCTTTTCCCAGATTTTATTTACTCTTTTTTTTAACTAATTAATTACCCAGACTAGGCCGAAGGTCCAAGCCCAAATAGTCCTAGGCGGAGCCCAGGCCATCAAGCCCAGAACAAGGCCCAGGCAGACCAAGGCGTTGACCCAGGCCCGTGTGAACAGGCCCGCGCCCAGGCCCAGCAAGCCCATGGTCTCAGCCCACACGACCCATCACCAACAAGACCGGGTCAGACCCGACCCGTGACCACGACCCGGTCACACACACGGGTACTCACCCTCTATCCGGTCAAGGCGGCGGCATAAGGGCGGCAGCGAGGCGACAGGCGAACGAGCGGCACGGTGACGCGGCAGCAGGGGCGAGGAGTAGAGGCGGCGTTGTTGCAGACGGCAGTTATAGGAGGTGTCCGACCCACTCGGGTCGTCGTGTGAGGGTGAGAGGCGGCAAGGAGGAGCTCGGGTCGTCGTGTGAGGGTGAGAGGCGGCAAGGAGGAGCTCGGCTCGGCGAAGGCGGAAAGAGAGAGGAGGAAGGAGAGGAGGGAAAAAGGAGGAGGGGAGCAAGGCGGCCGGAGGTGCAGGTGGTGGTGGTAGTTGAGGTGGTCCTTGGGTGGTGTCGGGTTCGGCTTGGTGTGGTGGTGGAGAAGAAGAAAAAGAAAAGAAATGGGGAGGGGGTTGTATGTGTAAAACGGAGTCGCTTTGGTTGTGGTGTGTTGTGTCTCTTTTGTTTTTTTCTTTTTTTTTTTTAACTCAGGCTGCAGAACGTGTTGCAGAGAAAGGCAAGCGGAAGAAAAGAAAAGCAGGGAAAAGGAAGAGATGGTGAAGTTGGTGTTGATGGTGCGAAAACATGCAGAGGAGGTGAGGTTAAATAGGCAGCAGAATACTAATTAATCACAGGCATAACAGGAAGAGGCGGCTGAATAATTGAGCTCCTCAATTATGCAGTTACTATGCAGCATGTGAAGCGTGACCCGCCGGGACCAGAGAATATCCAATATACCCACTTATCTTTATTTCTGGTCTGTTAACTCGAGGATAAACCCGACTTTTCTGAAGATTCCTGGACCCGAAAAATCCCAACTTTGGTCCGTAAAATCCGCAGAAAAATCCCGAACGTGGGACAAGGCTCGGTTTCGGAATCCAATGCTCGGTTTACCATAATTTAATTACCCAAAATTAAAATCAATGGTAAATTACTGTAAATTAACTTAAACAGTCCCGGTAAAAATTTCATTTTTACCGGGGCTGTTACATTGTTTTTCCCAATTAAACGGTTTAAACAAATTTCAAATCCCTAACCCTATTCCTCTTCAATCAACTCTCCTTCCCTCTATTCAATCTCCTGTCCTTACAGTCAATAGCACAATCGGCCAAGACGTCGACTCCTCCCCATCCAGTGCTTAGCCAAAATCTTATTTTTATTGAAGTAAAATAACATGTCATACAATAGTGAATGACGTGTAGTTTCTAACTCTATTTAATAATAATTAAAAAATTAATATAATATTTTTATTTAGGTGAATGCTTCGGTGCTGTCCCTTAATGGGGATGCACCGATACATACCCCATGTGTCATGTTTTAATAGGACCATGTGGAATGGTTTTTTCCACCTTGGAAAATAAAAAAAAATTACATAAATATTTTTTTTATTAGGTCCCTAATTTTTTTAACTTACAAAATATACCTTACTTTTCCTTCCACCTCAATAACTCTGGTTTTAGGATTCTATTAAAAAAGAGAAACTCACGATTAAAACAGAACCCTTGTTTTTCCAATTAAAAGGTTTAAACAAATTTCAAATCCCTAACCCTATTCCTCATCAATCAACTCTCCTTCCCTCTATTCAATCTCCTGTCCTTACAGTCAATAGCGTAATCGGCCAAGACGTCGCCTCCTCCCCAACCAGAGCTTAGCCTTTGCAAGCGAAGACATCATTTGCAGCCATTCAAATGGTTCAAAGAATAATAGTGACAACAATACTACTGGTTTTTGCATCTTTTATGGCTATGGCCGAAGGCCAATTTTCTCTATAACGGATATGGGCCCTGTGCTAGAGTCTATGAAAACTTCATCTTAAGATTCTTAACATTCCTTGATTTATTTTTTGACTGAGTAAACTTTAACCTGAGCGATCCATGCATTCTTGAAATGTTGTCTATAGATTTCCTGGGTTAGTTGTAATATAAAGAAATTATATCAGCAGAATGCATGGAGTGTTTTAGCTGCTCATCATGAAAGTAAAGAATGGTTATTTTGTCAGAAAAAAGGGCCACTAGCTACTGAATCTGGTTGCTCATCCTGAGTTTTTTCTTTTAAACGAAATCGCAAACGACAGCGGTGGATTGGTGGTATGGAAAGAAAAGTAAGGTATATCCTGTAATTTTATAAAGGTAAAGGATCTAATAGAAAAGAAAATATATTAATTGAATTTTTTTTTATTTTCCAAGGTGGAAAAAATTATGCCACATGGTCCTATTAAAATTTAAAACATGACACATGGGGTATGCATGGGTGCATCCTAGTGACAGCACCGAAGCATTCACCTTTTATTTAATTGAAATAGCGTGTCATACAATAATGGATGACATGTCGTTTCTAAATACTATATATAAAAGCACTAACTTAAACAATTGATGAAAATAAAAATAACTCTACTTAGCATTAATAATTATAAATTAATATCTTACTCTTGTTTAATTGAAACAACGTGTCATACAATAATGAATGACATGCAGTTTCCATGTTCTATATATAGAAGTATTAGATGAAAAAAAATCTATACTATTATTATTATTATTATTATTATTATTATTATTATTCTTCTTCTTCTTCTTCTTCTTATTATTATCTATATCTATATTATCTATAAAAGCATGATCCCTCAAAATTAAAAGACTAAAGTACCGCTCATTAATCTTACCCTTCATTAAATCAAACAAAAGCATAATACATAAAAAAAATTGTTGGTTGATCCTCCTACGGTGGAGGAGCAGTACACACTTGACTTCAATACTCATTGAGCTGGATGCAATTGTTTGTTGTCATAATTTAGGCACTAGCAAAGTTAAAAAAAAAAAAAAAGGAGTTGACCACTTGGAATTTGTTGTAGCAGATTCATCTGGATACGTGCGCACTACCTATTTTTCTTGCATATGCTTATCCATACATTATTTTGCTATACAGATGTATTTCTATATTGATTTTTCGGTATGCTATAGATATTGCAAGCGACACCCTAGGAGGATGGTGTAGCTATCTATCTTTAAAACAAAATTGGAATAATTGTCTCACTCTCATGTGATTTTGTTAACGAAAAAAAGGCATGCAAATTTGGCCGAAATATCATAATTGTATCAAGAACAAAGCATCATCAAGAACCAAGTATCGCACCTTAGGATGATGGAAGTATTCATATTATATGTGATATCATGTACAATGTAATTTTTTTCTTAAAGAGAGATCCCAATGTTTTGGTCATTTTTCTCTTTTCTAGATTGATATTCGATATGGAAGGTAAAAAAAGAAAAAGAAATTATTATAGTCAATTTACCAACAATAGAGGCATTGTGGACCCCATATCAGAGTTTATAATTTTCTTGCTTGATTTTCGTTTCTGGCTAAATTTTCTGGATGGACCATTATGTGTAAAAGAAACATAATTCACTTCTTTTCATTAGCTTGGGTTTTTAAAGCCAAACAATCTATACTGTTCCTCTCAAACAATTAATTTTTTTTACTTTAAAACAAAAATTAACGTAATATCGGGCCTAAATTTTCTATATAAAATATAATTTGAATTATTATACTCTACAGCTAAATCCTCTATTAATTTTTAATTCTGTAGATTTATTGCCTAACTTATTAATTTGCGAGTTAGTAGAAGTCTAATATTATAATTGTGTTTGTTTATCCGATTTTTAATGTTATTTTTCTGTGATGAAAAAAATAAATAGGGGAGCTATAACGCATCACCATTAATAAATTACAAGAAAATATGTTGGAAAATCAAAAGAAGTTCAACCTCAAAATAAAAATTGTATGAAAATGAAGATAAAAACCAAGTCATTGTAATATCAGACATCAGAATAGTAGAATATAATGGTAAATGATTTATGAAAATTTTTTGGAATGTGAAGAAAAAAATAAAATAGATATAATGAATACAAACTAAGGTATAAGCATTATAAAAATCAAATAATTACCTATCTTTGCTAAATATTTAAGAAAGTTAAACTAGAAAAAAAATAAAATTATTCCATTACATACACTTTATTTTCCAAGCTTTATGTTAGCTCAATATTTACAAATATAAAAAAAGTTCATATAAACCACGTTCATGCTTAATATATTATAATTTATTTATAATAAAAAAATATTAGAAGAAGTAATTATTTTATTGATGCTAAATATAAGGTAATTATTATATTAATATTTTTTTGTTCAACGATGAAATTAAAAATTATAATGCAAATATTACACCTATTTTAAAAAAATATTTACAAAATTATCTAATTAAAAAAATAACTTTACAAATAACAAAATTGTACCACGTGCATCGCACGTGCACAAAAACTAGTATACTTTAAAAGACCAAAATATTAAGATTATAAAAATATATCTATTAATGATGCAGGGGTAAAATAGCCATTTCATACTTTGCAGGGCTCCGCAGAGTGGGTAATGTGATCCCCGCCCCACTAGCGGGGAATTCCCGCCGGGATCCGCACATATGCGGATTTTTGCCATCTCTATTTGCAAGTGTAGAGGTCAAGAAAGAAAAACAAGTAAAGAGCTTGATTTGTATTGAAGATGAAGACAACTATGTGCAACTGATTGTGAAGAAAGTTAAGAAAGAAA
Organism: Turnera subulata; assembly: GCA_028386065.3. NCBI lineage: Eukaryota > Viridiplantae > Streptophyta > Magnoliopsida > Malpighiales > Passifloraceae > Turnera > Turnera subulata. The sequence goes on from JAKUCV010005985.1 coordinate 132,925, forward strand.
AGGAATACATTATTGTTACTAGCTTATAGATTAATATTATATGTTATGAATTTTTTACTTTAAACAATATTATTATTTTGTTATTATATAGGTGAATGTTATTATATACAATTAATATTTATATTAAATTTTAATTAAATTTTTGGAAAACAAAACTTTTCATATTCATAATTTTTAAAAGATAATATCATATCACGTGCATCGCACGTGTAACAGCCCGGGTAATTTTTACGTTTTTACCATCACCGTAAAATTTATTTTACAGTTATTTACCATTAAAATTAATCTTGGGTAATTAATTTATGGTAATTCGTGCATCGGATTCCGAAATCGAGCCTTGTCCCACGCTCGGGATCTTTCTGCGGATTTTCCAGACCAAGTTGGAATTTTTTGGGACCAGGAATCTTCAGAAAAGTCTGGATTAACCCCGAGTTATCGGACCAGAAATAAAGTCAAGGGGGTATTATAGTTATTTTCTGGTCCGGACAGAACCCGCCTCACATGCTGCACAGTGAGGGGGCTGCAGCCGCCATTCACTGTGAGGCATGTGAATAGCCAGTGCATGCCCGTGACTCTATTTTCTTCATCACCTGCACCATCTCCTGCATACCACCATATTTCCCTTTACCATTTTCTTTCCTCTGCCCAACTCTTCCTCTGCAAAACTTCATCTGCAAAACACTGCCATCAACCAAACTCCACCTTCTTTCATTCCATACCAGAAAATATAAAAAAAAACAAAAAAACAAACAACACACAACCTGCACCGCCACGTCACCCCTCTTCCCCTCCTTCTTTTCTTTTTCTTTCTCCACACCGCCGCCACCGACCACCACATTACTCCACCAGCTCGTCACCACCATCGGTCGCCTTCCTTTCCTCCCTTTCCTTCTCGTCGCTGCAACCCGAAGTCGCAGCTGACGCCGTCCTCCTCGCACACGACCACGGCAGTCGACGACACCTGCAGATTGACGAGCCACCCATCTGCAGTCGCCGACGAACCACACCAGCAGCCGAGCGCCCTTCCTCGCGTCCCCTTCGCCGTCGCGTGCCGTTCTTGACACCGCGCGCCGTCTCGCCTCGCCGTCCGTCCGCGTGCGCCGCCGCTGCTGCTCACGAGGTGAGCATGACCCGGTTGAGCAACGGGTCTAGGTCGACCCGGATGTGATGACCCGACGGATCGTGGGCTGCATCCGTGGGCTAGTGGGCTGGTGTTTGTGGGCTGGGTGTGTTATGGGTCGATTGGGCTATGGGTTGCTGCGCTGTGTACTGGGCCGGATCCTAGGCCTGCTCCTGGGCTCCTGTTTGGGGCCTGGGCTTGGCATTGTGCTTGGCCTGATCTGGCACTCTTTAGGCCCAGCCCGGAATTAAAAAAAAAAGAAAGAAGAAAATGAAAATAAAATTAAATCTGGAAAAAATTATAATTCTGGGAAATAAAATATAATTTGTGGAAACAATATTTTGGAAAATTTGGGGAATAATATTATGGAAAGTACGATTTTAGGAAAAGTATATTATATAGTAAATAATAATTATTTTGAGGAAAATTTTGGAAAGGGTATTATCAAGGTAATAAAATACCGGAATAATATCCGGGTATAGGTATAAGTATAGTATTATTTTTGATACTGGAAATAAATGGTGAATGATGATGATAATGGAGAATTAACCCGGGGGAGTAACCGAGACGAGTTAGTATTTATTTTTCGGTATACAGTAGTAGCATGACATTTGCAGATCACTTATATGTGCATATTATTTGTTTGATATAGGAGTTGATAACGAGCAGATACCTGAGAAACCAGACTTGGAGTCTGTTGGTGATGTGTGAATATTTTACACATCATTTTGGGTTTATTTTATTATTTTTGTCTTTGTTTTAGTATTTATTTATTTTATTATTGCATTTATTTTATTTAATTTTAATAAATTTCTTATCCTGGTGCGAAAGGCCCTTTTTTTTTGCAGGAAATTATGAATTCTTGGTCTATTTAGAATCAAGCTCTTTGGATATGGACTTAGTTCAAGATGATGAAATATGAAGGATGCATTTGGTTATTGGCCAAGGCAACAAGCCGTTTTGATACCACTAAATCCTCCTGTATCTTTAGCTTGGAAATTTAAAATTGGAACATGTCAAATCTTGGGCCGAATCATGACAAGATCAGCACCCTCCAACTGCAAATATTGCTTGAAATTTGACAAGGCAAGAGGATTGGCTTTTGACCTACACGTGGGCTAACTAGGACAAAGGCAATTGTAACTACTTTATCTTGGAGACTAAGTATTGCCTTTGGTTGCGCGTGAGACATGCTGGGCCAAGCATTTTCCTTTGTTTTTGCATGTCTCCTCAGCCACGAAAATAGTCCTCTTCTCCACTATAAAAGCCAAGCATGAAGACAAAGGAGAGAGGCCCCCCATTCGGCACTATTCTGCACTTTAGTCTAGAATTTATTTCTTATGTAAACCTTCTACGATACTTTGTCAAACACTTGGAATTTTAGATTGTAGTTTGAGTTTGGAATTAAATAAAGAGGAAGAGGTACTTCATCAATTCAAGGTTTGATTGCTTATTTATTTATTTTATTCTTTCCTTGAAATAAAATGATGGCTTCTCTTGTTTGTATTTCTTCTCAAGTTATGTCTAACTAATTTTCTAATCTAGGATTAGGGGATGATCTTGTCATTTATTTTCATGCAAATTTAATAAAATATTATTTCTTTTAATTATTCTTCTTTGATTCGGTCTTTGATGCTTAATTAAGTTAGTTGTTTGGCCACCAATTAGCTTAAATCCATAATAGGAGACTGTTAAGTGACAGCGTCAGTTTCCTATAGAAAACCTTAGACCGGGCTTTAGGAACCGACCTCGGGAGGGGCGTGCTTTCTATTGGAGACTTAAAGGTAAGAACTTAAAGCTCTTAATTTATTTCAACACTGGCAGAATGGATAGTGGAGATAAGTTAGGAAGGGGTTTTACGGCTTACGGAAGTAGGCTATTGATCTAGTTGAGTTTACCGGTTCTTTCAAAGAAGAGTATTTTTAGGATTTAATATCAGATCTACACAGGCAGGTCATGTAGTGACAGAACACGGCTTGGTTGTGTCGCACTTAATTGCATGGAAATTGTGGCAAGGGATTCCCCGAACTCCTAGGTGTTTTCTCATCATTGTCATCTCATTTATTATTCTTGTTGTTTTCTTTTCCAAGTTTATTACACCATTCAATCGACTCCTCTTCGAGGCTTAATTTTCTAGATAATCATATATCACATTGTTAATAGTACTTAGCAAAGATCCCTGTGAGACGACCTTGGTACTACAACACCCTGTATACTTGCAGGAGGCTATCAAGTTTTTGGCGCCGTTGCCGGGGATCGGCGTTAATATTCATTGACTTTGTGAATTGGTTAATCTAGATCTTTCTTTTTCTTTTTCACCCGTTTTGTTTAGTGTGTTTCTTCTTCAGATCGTCTTGGTGCATGAATCTTAGAAGCTCGGGAATACCACCAGGAAAGCTAGATCCCGAGGTCGAGAGAAATTTTTGGGCCAAACTCCGTAGACTCCGGCTCGAGAAGGAATCAGAGGACGGCACCTCAACTGAAGGAGAAATGGCTGAACACAATGAAGAAGTCCGGTTCGGACCTCGAGCTAGACCGGTCCGAGACTTCTCAATCCCAGATGCAACTCTTGCACAGTCTAGTGTGGTCCGTCCAACTGTGCAAGCAAACAATTTTGAGCTGAAGCCGGCCCTTATTAAGATGGTCCAGCAAGATCCTTTCGGGGGCTCCCCTGTTGAAGATCCAAATCAACACTTGCAAGATTTCCTGGAAATCTGTGACACGATCAAGGTGAATGGAGCCTCGGAAGATGCTATTAAGCTGCGCCTCTTTCCTTTCTCACTCAAGGATAAGGCAAAGGCATGGTTGACGGCACAAGCTCCTGGGACGTTTAATACATGGACGGCTTTATCCCAGGCTTTCCTGAAGAAATTTTTCCCACCCAGCAAGGCCATGATATTTCGGAACAACATAATGGAATTCAAACAAAAGGCTAATGAATCGTTTTACGATGCATGGGAAAGATTTAAAGATGCACTAAGAAGATGTCCACAACACGGCCTTCCAGATTGGCTGATTGTGGAGAAATTCTATGCTGGCCTGAACGAGACCCTCCGTGCACATGTTGATGCAGCAGCCGGAGGAGTAGCTTTAGCTAAAGATGCTGCGGATGTGTACGAACTATTCGAGCACGTCGCCAGCAACAAGTCTAATTGGTCTACTGAGACACCTGGCGGAAAAACTGCCGGAGTTCTTGAACTTGATGCTATGAGCCTGATGAACGCTAAGTTGGATGCCATCTTGAAGTTGAATGGGAAAGGATAGTCCCATTCTTGTGCTAGATGTGAAGGAGGCTATCAGGAGTGCCCAGTAGAAGACGGCTATGAGCAAGCATACCAGGAGCAAGTCAGTTACATCAACCAGAGGGTCCAAAAAGATCCTTACTCAAACACTTACAACCCAGGGTGGAGGGACCACCCCAACTTCTCTTGGAAACCTCAGCAGCCAAACCAAAATCCAGTCGGAAGAGGTCCTCCCGGATTCCCTCCCAAACAACCTGCACAGCCATACCAACAGGGCTACCAACAAGCTCCTAAAGACGATATGCAAACTTCCATGGCCACTTTTATGAAACAACAGCAGCAGTTTATGGAAGAGCAGCGTCAGGTTGTAAAGGGACTTTCTGACAAGATAAACAGCCTAGAATGTCAGATTGCACAAGCTGGTCCCAGTCAAGGCAATCCCGGCAGACTACCAGGGAAACCGGAGGTCAACCCTAAAGCTCAATGCAACGCTATCACTCTTCGGAGTGGTACTCAGTACGAAGAGCGACAACCTCCCCCGACCCCGGTAGAAGAAGGAGTACACGGGCAGGCCGTGCAAATAGACAAGCCAGCAGAGCACGAGCAGGCTGTGTCGGCCGACAAAGGAAAAGGAAAGAAGGATGAAGTAAAAGCTTATGTTCCACCTATTCCCTTTCCTCAAAGGCTTAACCCACTGGTCCACGACAAGAAGTTTGGACGCTTCCTAGAGATCATGAAGAAACTCTATATAAACATTCCGTTTATTGAGGCTGTGTCCCAAATGCCCACCTATGCAAAATTCTTAAAGGACATCTTGTCCAATAAGAATAAATTAATTGATTATGGGACGGTGGCCCTGACGGAGGAATGCAGTGCTATCATCCAGAATAAGCTTCCGAATAAGTTAAAAGATCCAGGAAGTTTCTCCATCCCCTGTGACATCGGGAAAGTACACATCAAGAGAGCACTCTGCGACCTTGGGGCAAGTGTCAGTGTAATCCCTCTGTCTGTCAGCAAGCAGCTAAACATGGGGGAAATGAAACCCACTGCTATGTCTCTCCATCTAGCAGATCGTTCAGTTAAGTATCCAGTGGGCATTTTGGAAGATGTTCCCATTAAGATTGGGAAATTTTTTGTCCCAGTTGACTTTGTGGTATTGGACATGGAAGTAGACTGCCACACTCCTCTCATCCTGGGGCGGCCATTTTTAGCAACTGCTGGAGCACTCATTGATGTCAAGAACGGAAAGCTCACTTTACGAGTCGGATCTGAAGAGATTAGTTTCGATGTCGAGGAAGCAATGCGAAAAGAATTCTCAGATGACTCATGCTACCGAATCGACGTCATTGATGAAGCAGTCAAAGAAGTTTTCGCACAACAATACTATGCAGACCCACTTTTGGCATGCATATCTCAAAATAAGAACACGGGAGATCCAAATCTTGAGATTGCAGAATGTGCGTGCCAGCTTGAAATCTTGTCACCGGTGCCTGCAAAAGAAGCTATGATATTTGAAAAGCTGGACAAGTCACCGGATGACCCACCCCAAGAACCACTTTCGACGGGTGAGTTGAAGCCTCCACCTACTAAACCCCGTTATGCACTCCTCGAACCAAATTCCACATACCAAGAGGTCATAAATGCGGGTTTTATAGAGGGAGAAGAAGAGAAGTTGCAGAAAGATATGGAACGACATAAGAAGACAATTGAGTATTCTTTTGATATGATAGGGATTAATCCCTCAGTTTATACTCACAGAGTCTTGTTGCCCAAGCATTTTGATCCTGGAGAGCCTTCTAGACAAGAGGTAATGCAGCCATTCTCCAACCCGCCTTCGGCATAAAGAGTCTAACGTCCAGCTACAAGACGTTAAAGAAGCGCTTCGTGGGAGGCAACCCGCAATTTTGCATCAATAAAGAAGTCATCCCCATGACAGCCCCAAGAAGGAAAAACAGGTTCTATCTTTCCTTTCTATATTCTGGTGCAGTGAGGACACTGCATATTTTAAGTTTGGGGGTGCAAATAGATTATTTGTTTTTTTAAAAAAAAAATTTATCTTTTCAGCATGCATGCATAAATTTTTCAAATTTTGTTTTGTTGTTTTCTTTGCCAAATAAAACTTTTTTGTAAATTGCAAATCACTCAATTGGGTTTATTGGTTCCGACTTGACAATCAAACAGGATGTTTGTCAAGCATCTTTAGGCTTGCATTGGCCTTGAAGTGAAAAATCCGATTTGGGCCGGGTAATATCTTTTTGGGCCGCGATGTTATTTGATTCATGTTATCCGGCTAACTCTTTTTCGCTGTTTCTTTTCAAAAAAAAAAAACTTGGCATTAATAACAGGTCTTAGAACAGGTTCATGACTCGGTCGAGGCGAAATTTTTACAAGGACATTTTCTTAAGGACATGATTAAGGCATTTTTCTTCTTTGGTTTGTAAACTAACCTTTAGACACAGCTAGCTCGTGTACACTTTTTCCCTTGCTAACCTTTTCGGGCCCTTATTGATAGCCATAATTTCTTTCATACCCGCATTTTCCCACCTTCGCCTTTTGAAACCTTGGCTATCATAACATTTCTTTTTCTTTTTCCATCCCTTTATGCATGTTGCTCGAATTATTTTGTGTCTTTAGTTCTAGTCTCATATGAGTTGGGTTTTGGTTCTTCTATACAGGCACCACACAGGGAGCCTGTGTCGATTCTGGAGAAGTATTGTTCAAAAGGAAAAAAAATCACAAAAGAGGAAAAAATGGGGGCAATGAGAGAGTATTCCTTTATCATGCAAATTGTTTGTCCCTATTTATTTTCAAAAAAAAAAAGAAAAAAATCTCCAAACGGTTTGAAAAAAAATGATTCTCCAGTTTGCATTCAATTTAGAACCATTCAAAAAAGAGAGTTCATTCGGCTAGATGTTAAAGCACAAATTTTTCTCTCGGGCACTTGCATCTTTTGTTCTTCCTCTCTCCCATTTCTTGTTAGCCTAACCCTAGCCTCATTATAACCCGTAACAAAGTCCTTTTGATCCTTTTGATTTGTGTCTTTGTCATTAGTGGAGATCGAAGAGTGAACCTGCTTATTTGACCTTGTTTCTTTTCTTTAATAAATGCCAAGACTAACCTACTTTTTTCAGCAAAATTGAGGAAGGAGAATTTGTTCATATGATGTTGCTGCCCAAATAATGTGAAATTCGGTTCTAAATGAATTCTTCCCATTAAGGTTCTTTGTAAGTCGGGAATCTTGACTCATTGGGATATTTTTGGAAGGATCTTCTGTGACTTGGACTTGTCGGATTGGTTTGCCCGTGTTGAGTGATTTTCTTTTCACCCTCGTTTTCACGTTATTTTCTTGGGGACAAGCAAAAGCTTAAGTTTGGGGGCGTGATGTGTGAATATTTTACACATCATTTTGGGTTTATTTTATTATTTTTGTCTTTGTTTTAGTATTTATTTATTTTATTATTGCATTTATTTTATTTAATTTTAATAAATTTCTTATCCTGGTGCGAAAGGCCCTTTTTTTTTGCAGGAAATTATGAATTCTTGGTCTATTTAGAATCAAGCTCTTTGGATATGGACTTAGTTCAAGATGATGAAATATGAAGGATGCATTTGGTTATTGGCCAAGGCAACAAGCCGTTTTGATACCACTAAATCCTCCTGCATCTTTAGCTTGGAAATTTAAAATTGGAACATGTCAAATCTTGGGCCGAATCATGACAAGATCAGCACCCTCCAACTGCAAATATTGCTTGAAATTTGACAAGGCAAGAGGATTGGCTTTTGACC
>JAKUCV010005985.1:141228-172478 GCA_028386065.3 Turnera subulata
GCACTTAATTGCATGGAAATTGTGGCAAGGGATTCCCCGAACTCCTAGGTGTTTTCTCATCATTGTCATCTCATTTATTATTCTTGTTGTTTTCTTTTCCAAGTTTAATACACCATTCAATCGACTCCTCTTCGAGGCTTAATTTTCTAGATAATCATATATCACATTGTTAATAGTACTTAGCAAAGATCCCTGTGAGACGACCTTGGTACTACAACACCCTGTATACTTGCAGGAGGCTATCAGTTGGACATTTCCAAAACTGATAATCGGCTAAGGTGAGGATGGATAACCCTTGATATGTGCCCGTAGTACTGTGTATGATTTGTTGTTTGATTGAACTGCTGGTATGATTATTGTTGGCTGTTTGACTGCTATGGTATTGTTGCTGTTGTTGGTTAGCTGTGTTATTGAATTGTGAAATCTGTGCTGAGATTTATGTTGAGCTGTAAACTGTGAATAATTAGTAATATGGGATTGTTGATTGGATGAGTCTGTCGGTTAATCTGAGGCAAATGGAAATGAATAATTGATGAAAGAGTAATGGAATTGGACCGGAATATAAGATGATGATATAATTATCACGTGGAAAGTAGTGGTACGACTAGATGGTTAGAGGCTAGTTCTGTGGTGTCATGGCCGGTTTGGTTGGTTGTTGGGGATGTTGATCCCGGATGATGTTGTTATTGGGATGTTGATCCCGGATTTGTTGATATTGGGATGTTGATCCCGGATTGTTGATATTGGGATGTTGATCCCGGATTGTGATTTGGCCTGACATCCAGAATTAGTTAATAACCAGGTACGACCCTAGCTTGTCCAGTGACGGGGCCCGGAAGATAAAAATTGGTAATAATAATAATAAGGATTCTTTTGGTCTTGGCTCAGTTATGTTTTAGTAAGATTCTTCTGCTGTGTTGTTTGTGTTGGATTCTTCTGTTGTGTTGCTTGAGATTACTTCAAAAATATTATGGTTGATTATATATCTCTATTTATCCTTCGTCGATGAGCTCTTAGGACTCACCCCTCGCCTGCGGGGTTTCATCCCGTAGGTTTAGTTGTTTCGTAGATCAGGTACGACGTTCGATAGCTGCTTCTTTCTTCTCCACCTGACTCCGGATCCATACCTCCGTTGCATGTGCATTTAAGTCTTCCGCTGCTGTGTCATATATGTTGCAGTGTTGCTGCTATCCTTTCTTGTTTAGATGATGTCTATTTGGGTTATGCTGCTGTTGTTGTGTAATATGAGTGGGTTGAATAATGGTCTCCGAGTATGAGTGACAACTGTAGAATATGGTGTGCTGTTGTATTTGATTTACTGTGTAGTATTTTACTGCGATGTACCGTCTGAGCTGTTAATAAGAATAGTTCCGGCACGTGTTTACTGTGTATGGTAAATACGGGTCGGGGCGTTTCAGTTTGGTAGCGGAGCAGGCAGTAGGTCATTAGGGACATAACTGTGATTGCATGATTGTTTGTTTGTGCATAAGATTTGTCACGACATGATATGACATGCATACATATACATTCTCATATAGGTACGAATGGATCCGGTTGGAGGGAATCAGCATGCCGGAGGTCACCTAGATGACGATCAGGTATCGGTGGATCAACCGCAGCAAGTTGCGGGAGGTCCAGAACACCTTTCGAATATTCTGTTGGGAGACCCTACGCAGATGCTGAACGTGGTAACTCAGATTTTGCGGAGGCAAGAAGCCAGGGATGCACGTATCGATGCTATGGGAGCCCGAGAACAGGAAAACCCGGGACCAGTTGAGGATCCAGTGTATATGAAGCTGGAGAAGCTTGGGGCAGAGTTTTTTACTGCTGTCACTACACCACAGGATGCTGATCGGTGGTTTAGAGAGATGAACAGGGTTATGCTGAAGCTGACATACAGGAAGGACAAGTGGGCCAGATATGCCACTGCCATGTTCCGAGGAAATGCCGTTGATTGGTGGGAGTCTACCACCAGGGACATGCCGACACCTATCACTATGCCATGGAACCAGTTCATGGAGATGTTTCGAAGGAAGTTTGTTTTTGAGGTGTACCAGGATCAGCTGAGACGAGAGTTCCTGGAACTGCAACAGGGACCAGATCAGACGGTCAATGATTATGAGATCAAGTTCAACAGCCTGTCCATCTATGCCAGTGACTTTGTAGCTACTCCAGAGGCCAGATGTAAACATTTCTGGGATGGTCTTCGATCAGGTATCCAGACAATTATGGGGTGCAAGGTCTATGAGACTTACCAGGACATGTTGACAGATGGCCTGAGAGCCGAGATTATTTGGCTGGGCAACGAGAGAGAGCAACAAGAGATCCGTAAGAGACATGCTGCACAGAGTTCTAGGGGACAGAACAAGAGGTTCCAGGCACCAGCGAACCGGTCAGGATATAGATAGAGCCGGTTCATGCCAGCTAGTCAGGGACGTGGATGGAACAACAACTACAACAACCGAGGCAGTTCTTAGACTCAGTCTGGAGGGACTTCATCTTGGAGTGCTCGCCCGAGACCTCCTCTGTCTCAGGTGAGGTGCTATGAGTGTAACGAAGTTGGGCACTACCGTTATGCTTGTCCCAAGTTGGGAAGATCTGGAGGTTCGGCACCTGTTCAGACGGTGCAAGCTTCAGTTACCAGTGTACCTAGTGGTTCTGGAGTTGGCCGAGGTCGAGGACGTGGAGCTGTTCCTGCTAGGACCCAGTCAGCCATGAATTAGAGTGCAGCAGTGCCGAGAGCATTTATGATCACCGCTGAGGAGGATCCAGAGAATGCCGATGTTATAGCAGGTACTTTTACAGTCTTTGGTAGTACTGCATATACTTTGATTGATCCTGGTGCTATGTATTCATTTGTTGCGCAAAGCTTTGCAATACTGCATAACTGTACGGGAGAGAGTTTAACTTGTCCGATGAGGGTTAGGTTACCTGCGGGTATAGTGGTCAGATTAACCCATGTGTGCAGAGACGTTTCGCTTTCGTACGATAGTGAGGTTTTTGCATGCACTATTGATTATGATGAACATGGGAGGTTTTGACATCATCTTAGGGATGGATTGGTTGTCCAAGTACAGTGCTAAGGTGAACTGTCGAACCAAGGAAGTGCTGTTGACTTCCGATGGTGGACATAAGGTTTTGTTGACAGGTATTGGGAGAGCTGCTACTACATGTAGTATCTCTACTAACCAGGATGTTGGGATGAAGCCATTGGGTCCAGATGCTTTGTTGACCCATGTCAAGGGTGAAGAAGTTCAGACTCCGATTTTAAGGGACATCATAGTTGTGAGGGAGTTTCCAGACGTGTTTCCAAGATCTGCCAGGATTGCCACCTGACAGGGAAGTCGAGTACACTATCGATTTGATGCCGGGAGTGACGCCTATCTCGATGGCACCATATCGGATGGCACCGACAGAACTCCAGGAGTTGAAGAAGCAGTTGGACGAGCTGCTCGAGAAGGGTTTCATCAGACCTAGTACATCACCTTGGGGATCACCAGTCCTCTTCGTGAAGAAGAAAGATGGCAGTTTGCGGATGTGTGTGGACTACCGATAGCTGAATAAAGTGACAGTGAAGAACAAGTACCCGCTTCCCAAGATTGATGACCTTTTTTATCAGCTACAGAGAGCTACCGTATTTTCCAAGATAGATCTTCGATCTGGCTACCATCAGGTCAAGATTACAGAGAGGGACATACCGAAGACAGCCTTCCGTACTCGGTATGGGCATTTTGTGTTCACAGTGGTTCCTTTCGGTTTGACCAATGCACCTGCAGTTTTCATGTGCTTGATGTACTTGGTCCTGAACGAGTTCTTGGACAAGTTCGTGCTAGTTTTCATCGACGACATTCTGATATACTCCAAGAGCAGGGAAGAACATGAGGAGTACCTGAGGGTAGTACTACAGAGGCTGCGAGAGAAAGAGTTGTATGCCAAGTTTAGCAAGTGTGAGTTCTGGCTTGAGGAAGTTGCATTCCTTGGACATGTTGTATCCGGGGATGGGATTAAGGTTGACCCTGCCAAAGTGAAAGCTATTCTAGAGTGGGAGCCGCCCAAGACAGTACCTGAAGTCAGAAGTTTTCTTGGCCTTGCAGGATATTATCGGAGATTCATTGAGGGTTTTTCCTTGATAGCCAGTCCCATGACCAAGCTATTGAGGAAAGATCAAGCCTTTGTATGGAGTGATGCCTGCCAAAAGAGTTTTGAGGAACTGAAGAAGAAGTTGACATCAGCTGTAACGCCCCGAATTTTTATAATTTGATTTTTCGGAATTTTCGAAATTTTTATTCCAATTTTACCCCTGAGGTATTTTCGAGTTTTAGTCAAGGAAATAAATTGTTATGCCTTGGAAATGTAAACTTAAAATTGGTATTGTCCATGGTTCGAGTTCCGGGGGAAACAGCTTCGAGATCGGGGTGAAACGCGGAGGTTAACGTGGTTACTACTGAAACTACGTCGTTTTGGAGTTTTGGAAAAAAAAAACCTGCTGGTCAACGGGCCGGGTTGACCGCGCCAAGCTAAACGACACGACGTCGTTTTAGGCTTGGTGTGTCAAAACCCTAGCCGGCCTCCTTTCCCTTCCCTTTTCTTTTTTCTTCTTTTCTCTTCTCTTCTTCTTTCCTTCTCTTCTTCTCCCATCGCCGCTCCTACCTCTCTTCTTTCTTCCCTCTCTCTCTCTCCTTTCTCTTCTCTCTCTCTCTCTCTCCCTCTTCTTCTTTCCCCCTCCTGCAACTTTTTTTTTCCCGGACTATTCCTTGCCCTCCTCGTCACCTTCTCGCCACCTCCCTTGTCTTTCCTTCCTCTTCCAAATCCACAAGCCGTCGCCGCCGCCGCCGTCGCTTGGGTCGGGTAAGCCTCCGACTCCCTTCTCCTCCCTTCCTTTATTTCTTCCTCTTCTTCTTTTATTTCGTGGCTTGTGGTTGCTAATCCCGTTTCGGTGGACTAACCCAATTGGGGGTTCTTTTTCGTTTCTGTTCATGGCGGTCGGGTGTTGCCTAGTTTGTGGACGGTGGTTTGTATGTTGGGTCATGTTTGTTGGTGGTTGTGTGCGTGCGTGTGGTTGGTGTTGGGTGTGTCGTGGCTAGTGGTGCTGTTTCTTCTGGTCCGAACAGGGGTGGCGGACAGCAGGGTCGAGGTCGTGGAGGTTCTGGAGCTCCGAACCGCGGGGGTGCGACTCAGTCTGCTGCAGCTCCTAGGGTTTATGCTATCACCCGGGAGGAGGCTGCTGATGCTCCAGAGGTCATAGCAGGTACCTTTATAGTTTTTGGTCAGTTTGCACATGCTTTAATTGAGCCAGGTTCTAGATCCTTAGTTTCAAAAGTGTTTTAAACAGTGTTTTCAAAGTGATTTTTGTGTTTAAGCCTGTTTCTGGATTTATGATTTTAAAAAAGTGTTTTGACTCATTTGCATTCATATAGGCGTCGATATGGATCACGAGGGGCAGCACAATGCTGAGGATGGTGCCGCTACTCATGTCTCCAACAATGTGTCGGTGATGCAGGTTCCCGTTGGTCAAGGGAACAATAATGCAGCAGAGAATAATGCTGCAGGGGGTGGAGGACAGAATGTTGTACCACCTGTTGTGAACCCAGCGTTCTAGCAGTATCAGGCTTTTCTGCAGTGGCAGCAGTTCCAGCAGTTTCAGCAGCAGCAGCAGGGTGCCCAGCCGGTAGCACCTGCTGCAGCAGGTGGTATGGAGAGTGGATACAAACATATGGATAAGTCTGCTGTGATCTTTGCTTTGAAGATCTGGAGACACCATCTATACGGTGAGAAGTGTCGGATTTTCACGGATCACAAGAGTTTGAAGTACATCATGACCCAAAGGGAGCTTAACATGAGGCATAGACGTTGGATTGAGCTTCTGAAGGATTATGATTGTACTATCGAGTACCATCCAGGCAAGGCCAATGTTGTAGCAGATGCATTGAGCCGGAAGAGAGTGGTTACTGCAGATGAGGACTCTGTTTCTTATGCTTTGCCTTCCTTGGTGGAGCTGAGGTCGTTGGATGCACAGTTAGAGGTGGATGTTACTGGGGCGTTGCTTGCTAGTTAGAGCATCCGGCCGACCTTGAGGGATAAGATCATGGAGTTGTAGTATGGTGATCCTTATTTAGCGGAGTTGCGGGATAAGGCTCTCGATGGAGAGAGTTCTAGTTTCTATGTCCGGGAGGATGGTGCTTTGATGATCGGTGATCGGTTGTGTGTTCCGGATGTTGATGATTTGAGGAGATGGATTATGGATGAAGCGCATAATGCACCGTATGCTATGCACCCGGGTAGCACCAAAATGTACCAGAACTTGAAGAGTCATTATTGGTGGCCCAGGATGAAGAAGGATGTTGTGGAGTTTGTGGCTCATTGTATGACTTGTCAGCAGGTGAAGGTCGAGCATCAGGCTCCTGCCGGCAAGCTGAGATCTTTGACCATTCCGCAGTGGAAGTGGGAGCATATTACTATGGACTTTGTGATCGGGTTACCAAGGACCCGGGGTCGACATGATGCCATCTGGGTCATTGTTGACAGGTTGACCAAGTCAGCTCATTTCCTACCGATTCAGCAGACGGATACAATGGATAAGCTGGCGAGGTTATATGTTTCGGGTATTGTCCGTCTGCATGGAGTTCCATTATCCATTGTGTCGGACAGGGATCCGAGGTTTACTTCCCACTTCTGGAAGAGTTTACAGTCAGCTTTGGGTACTAAGCTGAATTTCAGTACTGCATTTCATCCGCAGACCGATGGGCAGTCGGAGAGAACCATACAGACACTGGAGGATATGCTTAGAGCCTGTGTGCTCAATTTTAGTGGTTCTTGGGATGACACATTACCGTTGGTTGAGTTTGCTTATAACAACGGGTATCACTCCAGTATCGGTATGGCGCCTTATGAGGCTTTGTATGGGCGGAAGTGTCGTAGTCCGATCTGTTGGGATGAGGAAGGTTTGAGACAGGTGATTGGTCCGGACCTAGTTCAGGAGACTGTTGATCAGATCGAGGTGGTTAAGCAGTGCATGAGAGCTGCTCAGGATCGGCAAAAGAGTTTTGCCGATAAGCATCGTCGGAGATGGAGTACAATGTTGGTGACAGGGTCTTCCTCCGTGTTGCTCCCTGGAGAGGTGTTATCCGGTTTGGGAGGAAGGGCAAGTTGAGCCCTCGTTATATTGGTCCTTATGAGATCATAGAGCGGATTGGTCCGCTGGCCTACAGGTTGGCTTTACCGGAGGAGCTGTCGCGTATACATGATGTATTCCATGTTTCGATGCTGAGGCGTTATCGGTCTGATCCTAGTCATGTGGTATTCCCAACAGAGGTGGAGGTTTCTAAGGATTTGACTTATGTTGAGGAGCCGGTTGAGATTCTTGCTCGGGAGGAGCGACAGTTGAGGAATCGAGTTATTCCGATGGTTCGGGTTAGGTGGAGCCGTCATTCTCCAAATGAGGCTACTTGGGAGGTTGAGTCCCATATGCGGGAGTAGTATCCCCATTTGTTTTGATGTTCATATCTTGCAATTTCGAGGACGAAATTTCCTTAAGTGGGGTAGAACTGTAACGCCCCGAATTTTTATAATTTGATTTTTCGGAATTTTCAAAATTTTTATTCCAATTTTACCCCTGAGGTATTTTCGAGTTTTAGTCGAGGAAATAAATTGTTATGCCTTGGAAATGTAAACTTAAAATTGGTATTGTCCATGGTTCGAGTTCCGGGGGAAACGGATTCGAGATCGGGGTGAAACGCGGAGGTTAACGTGGTTACTACTGAAACTACGTCGTTTTGGAGTTTTGGAAAAAAAAAAAAACCTGCTAGTCAACGGGGCGGGTTGACCGCGCCAAGCTAAACGACACGACGTCGTTTTGGGCTTGGTGTGTCAAAACCCTAGCCGGCCTCCTTTCCCTTCCCTTTTCTTTTTTCTTCTTTTCTCTTCTCTTCTTCTTTCCTTCTCTTCTTCTCCCGTCGCCGCTCCTACCTCTCTTCCTTCTTCCCTCTCTCTCTCTCCTTTCTCTTCTCTCTCTCTCTCTCCCTCTTCTTCTTTCCCCCTCCTGCAACTTTTTTTTTTCCCGGACTATTCCTTGCCCTCCTCGTCACCTTCTCGCTGCCGCCCTTGTCTTTCCTTCCTCTTCCAAATCCACAAGCCGCCGCCGCCGCCGCCGCCGCCGCCGCTTGGGTCGGGTAAGCCTCCGACTCCCTTCTCCTCCCTTCCTTTATTTCTTCCTCTTCTTCTTTTATTTCGTGGCTTGTGGTTGCTAATCCCGTTTCGGTGGACTAACCCGATTTGGGGTTCTTTTTCGTTTCTGTTCATGGCGGTCGGGTGTTGCCTAGTTTGTGGACGGTGGTTTGTGTGTTGGGTCGTGTTTGTTGGTGGTTGTGTGCGTGCGTATGGTTGGTGTTGGGTGTGTTGTGGCTGCCAGTGATGTTTCTGTGGGGGTGCGTGTGTGCCGGCAGTGAGGTGTTCGTGTGTGTTTGTGTTCCTCCGGGCAGAGGTGGTTCAAGGTTGGGGGTTGGTTCTTGGGCAGTGGATTCCGGTAAGTATTCCGGTGACTACCCTTTGTCATTAACTCGTTTTGGTTTTTGGTTGTGTTGTGTTGTTGAATTGGATGTTTGGGGGATTGTGACAGATTCGGGCTGGTGGTTTTGGGTGTTTTCCGGCGAGTTCACCGGAAT
This sequence comes from Turnera subulata, assembly GCA_028386065.3. NCBI lineage: Eukaryota > Viridiplantae > Streptophyta > Magnoliopsida > Malpighiales > Passifloraceae > Turnera > Turnera subulata. The sequence continues at coordinate 149,889 of JAKUCV010005985.1, forward strand.
CCGGCGAGGCTCGGGAATTTTCCGGCGAAGACTCGAGTTTTAGTTCCGACATTAAACGGTATTGTCCCCATGTGTAATTTGGAGTTTAAATCTTATTCTTGGCATGTAATTATTGGTGTAGAATAATTGTTGTACCGGGATTTAAGTTATTTAGTGGAATAACGTATGTGGGGTTATGTGTATGTATAACCGGGAATTACCGACTCGGGTAGAACCTTAGGCCGAGAATCTTTGGCTTGGACTGACCTTGGACTTAAGTAACGGGCTTTGAGCCCAATCCTTTAAATGGTTAAATAAGGACTTAAGGAAGTGGGCTTTAGGCCCGGAAACCGAGATTGGACTTAGAGTGGGCTTTAGGCCGAAAACTCGTGAAGGACATGATGGGTGGGCCATAGGCTCGGGTACTACTTATTGGACTTGGTTGGGCGTAAGCCGGTGAACCTTAGGTTCCGATACTCGGAGTTTTGATGAGAGAACATTAAGTCGGGTTTAGACCCGGGAATTTCATAATTGGCTAACTAGGGACGGGTTGAACTCAGTTGAGCATTATAGTTACATGCATGCACGTTTTTATTGTAATTATTTGTAATTTGTTGTGTGTGCCGGTATTCAGGCACGGGTAACACCTCGGGAGCTGGAGGATCTGTTTTGGGAAAAGCTCCACAGGACAATCGTCGTTGAGGTGACTTTATACGTCTTTTTATGTTTGTATGCATGAGCTCGTTGGATTGGTTTGTTTGAGTTGCATACTTGTTTGCTAACATGCTGTAATCTGTATTGTGTGCCTAAGTGTATTATTTGCTTATGAGCTGGATGTCTGGATTTGTTATGGATTATAACATGTGGTGTGATTTTGGGTGTTTTGTGTGATGTATTGTGGGTCGGAGACCCGGTGATCTGTCTGAGCTGTTTTATCACACAACCCTGTTAAATCACAATCTCTTGGCACACATGAACTCATAATTTGTGAATAAGAATAATGTACAGTAGAAGTTAGGCTACTGTGTGCTGATGACCGATTGTTTCGAGCGGGAAGTGATACCCCTCGGGTTTGCTTGCGGAATAGCAAGTGTTATGCGGATTTGCATATGGGTCTGTAATGACCGGTTCTACCTCCCTCCTTCTACCTCCCCCTTTCTACCTCCCTCTTTCTCTCTGTCTCTCTCTCTCTCTCTCTATGGATATGTTTGGGCTTCGTGCCTGGTTTTATTTGGGCTTATGCCTGGTTGTCTCATGAGACGGGACCGAGCTCGACGCACACAGTAGGGGCCCTGAATAATAAATTATAACAAGAAAACTTAACACACAACAGATGGAGAATAATGAATTGTTTGCTTGATTGGCTTGGCATGTTAGTACTGGTTGTCGTATGTTGCTTACTTGTCTTGTTGCTCTTCTTTCCTTTCGGACTTGATCTGCACACCTACATAATTAGATTTATATTGCTCACTGAGTAGGCGACTCACATAATCGCCAACGTTGTTTTTTCAGACTTTAGATAGCGTGCAGTCACTTTCCATCCTTCCAGAGTACGGACGTGGTTATCTCAGCAGGTAGCTGTGCTTGATCTCCTGGTTGGATCCATAGAGTCGGCATGCATGTTGTTTTGTTGCTCTTATTTTTACTCCGTTTGTTTCTTCCGCTGCATTGAATTTTTATTGAGATGTCACTATTGATTTTGGATTACATTATCGACGGGTTGCCGGGTTTATGTATTGATGATGTTTCGGCAGGATTCTGGGTTGTTCTTGTGGCTTGTTAAGCCGGATTGTTTTGTTCTTTATGACATCTCGTTTTTATTAAGAATTTTGGATATTGTTGATATTGGTTTTCGTGTCCCGGGTTTCAGGGGTATTTTGGTAGTTTTCTTTATTTAAGTATTTTATTTGTAAAATTGGGACACGGGTGTTTCATCAGCACCAGTCTTGACAGTACCTAAGCTAGGAGTGGAGTATGTGCTGTTTTGTGATGCTTCAGATCTTGGTTTGCGAGCAGTTCTGATGCAAGAGGGCCGAGTGATTGCCTATGCTTCAAGACAGTTGAGGCCACATGAGAAGAACTACCCAACACATGATCTGGAGATGGCCGCAGTGATCCTTGCTTTGAAGATTTGGCGACATTATCTGTTTGGTGAGAGATGCCGGATCTTCACTGATCATAAGAGTCTCAAGTACATAATGACTCAGAAGGAACTTAACCTACGACAAAGACGTTGGGTTGAGTTGCTGAATGATTATGATTGTACTATTGAGTATCACCCTGGAAAAGCTAATGTGGTAGCAGATGCTTTGAGTCGGAGACAACCAGAAGATGCTTCCACGACCTACTCGTTGTCCTCACTCATCGAGTTAAGAAAGATGGGAGTTGATCTGTCAGTTGATGAGACAGGAGCTTTGTTGGCCCATATTGAAGTCAAGTCTAACCTGAGGGGCTGGATTGTGGAATTATAAGATGGAGATCCCGACTTGATCAAGCTGAAGGAAGCAGTCCGTAGTGGGAAGGAAGACAAGTTTCGCATAGCTGAGGACAGTGTATTGATGCTGGGGAAATGTCTATGTGTACCCAGTGTTGGTGACCTACGCAGTCAGATTTTGGAAGAAGGACATATGACGCCGTATGCTATGCACCCTGGGAGCACCAAGATGTACCAGAATTTGAAGAGTCATTTCTGGTGGCCACGTATGAAGAAGGATGTAGCCGAGTATGTGGCTAAGTGTATCACTTGTCAGCAAGTGAAAGCCGAGCATCAGGCTCCAGCGGAAAAGATGAGATCTTTGTCAGTGCCAAAGTGGAAGTGGGAGATGATCACTATGGATTTTGTGGTTGGATTACCATTGACCCGGAGACAGCATGATGCCATCTGGGTTATCGTTGACCGACTTACAAAATCAGCTCATTTTCTCCCCATCCGACAGACAGATACTCTAGATAAGTTGGCGAAACAGTATGTTGCAAAGATTGTGAGACTACATGGGATTCCTAAGTCCATAGTCTCAGACAGAGATCCGAGATTCACATCACGGTTTTGGAAGAGTCTGCAAGCAGCTTTGGGAACGAAGCTGAGTTTCAGTACTGCGTTTCATCCTCAAACTGACGAACAGTCAGAGAGGACTATTCAGACACTGGAGGACATGTTAAGAGCTTGTGCTCTTAATTTCAATGGGAGTCGGGATCAGTATTTGTCTCTAGCGGAGTTTGCCTACAACAACAGTTTTCATTCCAGCATTGGCATGCCACCGTTTGAAGCTGTTTACGGACGGAAATGCCGAAGTCCTGTATGTTGGGATGAAGAAGGCCTCCGTTTGATTGTGGGTCCAGAATTGGTCGAGCAGACAGTTGACAAGATTCAGGTAGTTAAGCAGAGTATGAGAGCAGCACAGGACCGACAGAAGAGTTATGCTGATAAGCATCGTCGAGAGATGGAGTACCAAGTGGGAGAACGAGTTTTCCTCCGAGTTGCACCTTGGAAGGGTGTTATCAGGTTCGGGAAAAGAGGGAAGCTGAGTCCCAGGTACATTGGACCATATGAAATTGTGGAAAGGGTTGGACCCACGACATACAGATTATCCTTACCAGAGGAGTTATCCAGGATTCGTGATGTGTTTCATGTTTCCATGTTGAGGAGGTACATATCTGATCCGAGCCATGTAGTTACTACAGCAGATGTTGAGGTCGCAGAGGATCTTACGTATACAGAATTGCCGCAGCAGATCCTTGGCCGAGAGCTCAGACAGTTGAGGAACCGATTCATTCCTATGGTGAAAGTCAAGTGGAGCAAGCACTCTGCGAACGAGTCTACATGGGAAGTTGAGGAGCACATGCGTTCTCAGTATCCGCACCTGTTTACAGCCTCGGAGTGAATTTCGGGGACAAAATTCTTTTAAGGTGGGTAGGCTGTAACAACCCGGGTAATTTTTACGTTTTTACCGTCACCGTAAAATTTATTTTACAGTTATTTACCATTAAAATTAATCTTGGGTAATTAATTTATGGTAATTCGTGCATCGGATTCCGAAATCGAGCCTTGTCCCACGCTCGGGATCTTTCTGCGGATTTTCCAGACCAAGTTGGAATTTTTCGGGACCAGGAACCTTCAGAAAAGTCTTGATTAACCCCGAGTTATCGGACCAGAAATAAAGTCAAGGGGGTATTATAGTTATTTTCTGGTCCAGACAGAACCCGCCTCACATGCTGCACAGTGAGGGGGCTGTAGCCGCCATTCACTGTGAGGCATGTGAATAGCCAGTGCATGCCCGTGACTCTATTTTCTTCTTCACCTGCACCATCTCCTGCATACCACCATATTTCCCTTTACCATTTTCTTTCCTCTGCCCAACTCTTCCTCTGCAAAACTTCATCTGCAAAACACTACTAGCAACCAAACTCCACCTTCCTTCATTCCATACCAAAAAATATAAAAAAAACAAAAAAAACAAACAACACACAACACACAACCTGCACCGCCACGTCACCCCTCTTCCCCTCCTTCTTTTCTTTTTCTTTCTCCACACCGCCGCCACCGACCGCCACATCACTCCACCAGCTCGTCACCACCACCGGCCGCCTTCCTTTCCTCCCTTTCCTTCTCGTCGCTGCAACCCGAAGTCGCAGCCGACGCCGTCCTCCTCGCACACGACCACCGCAGTCGACGACACCTGCAGATCGACGAGCCGCCCATCTGCCGTCGCCGACGAACCACACCAGCATCCAAGCGCCCTTCCTCGCGTCCCCTCCGCCGTCGCATGCCGTTCTTGACACCGCGCGCCGTCTCGCCTCGCCGTCCGTCCGCGTGCGCCGCCGCTGCTGCTCACGAGGTGAGCATGACCCGGTTGAGCAACGGGTCTAGGTTGACCCGGATGTGATGACCAGACGGATCGTGGGTTGCATCCGTGGGCTAGTGGGCTGGTGTTTGTGGGCTGGGTGTGTTGTGGGTCGATTGGGCTATGGGTTGCTGGGCTGTGTACTGGGCCGGATCCTAGGCCTGCACGTGGGCTTGCTCCTGGGCTCCTGTTTGGGGCCTGGGCATGGCACTGTGCATGGCCTGATCTGGCACTGTTTAGGCCCAGCCCGGAATTAAAAAAAAAAAAGAAAGAAGAAAATGAAAATAAAATTAAATCTGGAAAAAATTATAATTCTGGGAAATAAAATATAATTTGTGGAAACAATATTTTGGAAAATTTGGGGAATAATATTATGGAAAGTATGATTTTAGGAAAAGTATATTATATATAGTAAATAATAATTATTTTGAGGAAAATTTTGGAAAGGGTATTATCAAGGTAATAAAATACCGGAATAATATCCGGGTATAGGTATAAGTATAGTATTATTTTTGATACTGGAAATAAATGGTGAATGATGATGATAATGGAGAATTAACCCGGGGGAGTAACCGAGACGAGTTAGTATTTATTTTTCGGTATACAGTAGTAGCATGACATTTGCAGATCACTTATATGTGCATATTATTTGTTTGATATAGGAGTTGATAACGAGCAGATACCTGAGGAACCAGACTTGGAGTCTGTTGGACATTTCCAAAACTGATAATCGGCTAAGGTGAGGATGGATAACCCTTGATATGTGCCCGTAGTACTGTGTATGATTTGTTGTTTGATTGAACTGCTGGTATGATTATTGTTGGCTGTTTGACTGCTATGGTATTGTTGCTGTTGTTGGTTAGCTGTGTTATTGAATTATGAAATTTGTGCTGAGATTTATGTTGAGCTGTAAACTGTGAATAATTAGTAATATGGGATTGTTGATTGGATGAGTCTGTCGGTTAATCTGAGGCAAATGGAAATGAATAATTGATGAAAGAGTAATGGAATTGGACTGGAATATAAGATGATGATATAATTGTCACGTGGAAAGTAGTGGTACGACTAGATGGTTAGAGGCTAGTTCTGTGGTGTCATGGCCGGTTTGGTTGGTTGTTGGGGATGTTGATCCCGGATGATGTTGTTATTGGGATGTTGATCCCGGATTTGTGATATTGGGATGTTGATCCCAGATTTGTTGATATTGGGATGTTGATCCCGGATTGTTGATATTGGGATGTTGATCCCGGATTGTGATTTGGCCTAGCATCCAGAATTAGTTAATAACTAGGTACGACCCTAGCTTGTCCAGTGACGGGGCCCGGAAGATAAAAATTGGTAATAATAATAATAAGCATTCTTTTGGTCTTGGCTCAGTTATGTTTTAGTAAGATTCTTCTGCTGTGTTGTTTGTGTTGGATTCTTCTGTTGTGTTGCTTGAGATTACTTCGAAAGTATTATGGTTGATTATATATCTCTGTTTATCCTTTGTCGGTGAGCACTTTGGACTTACCCCTCGCCTGCGGGGTTTCATCCCGTAGGTTTAGTTGTTTCGTAGATCAGGTACGACGTTCGATGGCTGCTGCTTTCTTCTCCACCTGACTCCGAATCCATACCTCCGTTGCATGTGCATTTAAGTCTTCCGCTGCTGTGTCATGTATGTTGCTGTGTTGCTGCTATCCTTTCTTGTTTAGATGATGTCTATTTGGGTTATGCTGCTGTTGTTGTGTAATATGAGTGGGTTGAATAATGGTCCCCGAGTATGGGTGACAACTGTAGAATATGGTGTGCTGTTGTATTTGATTTACTGTGTAGTATTTTACTGCGATGTACCGCCTAAGCTGTTAATAAGAATAGTTCCGGCACGTGTTTACTGTGTATGGTAAATACGGGTCGGGGCGTTTCAGCACGTGCACAAAAACTAGTTAGATTAAATCATGACAAAAATCATAAAGGTTGACACCTTTAATGCCTAGAGTATTGCGTTTTTAAAATTGGATATTTAATATGATATGTATTTTTAAGCTCGAAGCAAAGCTTGGGCTCCTCCCTAAATTTAATTAGTAAGTCCATTTTTTTTAGAAAAAAAAACAAATACTAACCAAGCTCGTGGAACACGGACACCGAACTATGTTGAATATGAACAGTCCAGTCCAATAGCACAAAATTGTTGTGCTTCTCGATTTTTTAAATTTTGATAATTAACAAAAAATTATTATGATGATGAGTTTAATTTTATGCAATTAAAACATAAAATATCAATTGCAGCACACTTGAAAAATCATTAGGGGAAAAAAAAAAAATCCGCGTAAACGAGGGGCAACCGGTTTGTACGGTAACCAGCTGCCAAAGTGCCCCCAAAAATTAATAGGGCAAACACTTTGTACTAAAAACTCTTTTCACCTCTTGGTCCTCCTAAAACCCTAATCCAGCCGCTGCTCAGCTTCTTCTCCAACTATCGTAGGTGAACATCGTCACTGTTCCCATCACTTATGACTAATCACTAGAGTTTAGATTTTTCCATCTGGGTTTTTCTGGGAAACCAAGTATAAACCCTAAATATGTTGCCTTTTGATCGATTTGTAGTTATTTTTTTTGTTTGTACTGATTCTGATTGTGATTCTGATTGTTGAAGGAAGGAGAGAATTAAAGGCGAAAACTTTCATGGCTGAAGAGGAGACGAAGCAGTTGGCGTATATACCGGAGGTGGTATTGAAGAAGAGGAAACACAAGGAGGAATCCATAGCGCTAACGCGGAAAACCCAGTTGGAGTTGGGGAAATATGGAGGAGAAAAGAAGAGGAAGGTCGAAGATATCAAAAGGCCGGAGCAGTTCATCAAAGAGTTCAGAGAGAGGGTAAATTGGATACTTGCAAATTTTGTGGCCCTTAAAGTAGTTAGTTTTGATTGTCTCTGCTAATTGCTGGATATACTTTGGTCAATGTTATTTGATGTTGTCTATATTGCCTGCCATTAATTGCGCGATTTTGATAAGCTGGAGATTGTTATGTTCAATATGATGTGATATATTTTTTTTTTTCTAGTGCCATGAGATGGTTCACACCTTTTGTGTTGCAGAATGCTGGGTGTTGTATCTTATATGTTTGCCATTTTTCTGGATTCTCACATGCGTGCCTCCTGCACAGGAATTGGACCTGATCCGAATGAAGCATAGGTTGAAGAGGCCCAAATCAGCAGTGCTGAGGCCAAACTCTGAGCTCCTGTTCGTTATTCGCATTAATGGGTAACTTTCTAATGTTTTGAGATAATGTCCTTCACCTTAGCTACTTCCTTCTCCAATTCTGATAATCCGTCTCTTGTTTTCAGCAACAACGAAATGCATCCAAGAACCAGGAAGATATTGTCCAGCCTGAGATTGAGGAAAATGTTCCATGGTGTCTTCACAAAGGCAACTCCAGGTGTATTAGAAATGCTGCAAAAAGTGGAGCCCTATGTTACGTATGGGTGAGACACTTTGACCCTTATTCTTTTTGTGTTTGGTTAGATTTATGAAATCTTTATACCATTTAAATTTCCTTCTAAAGGGGAACCAAGAAACATCTTTTTTTTTTAGTTTTACAACATAGATTAATGCACGGAACCCTGTTATATAATGTATTATTAGTACTGCTTGCTTTTGTTTTGTGCTTGCCATATCTTATGGCTGGTAATAATGTTCACAACTCACACGAGCTTTCAACCCAAAAACCTGCCTTACCCTTGCCTGCTCTATTTGGCTCCAAAAAGTTCCTTTGTGCAACACACTCCAGCAGGTTTTGATAACCTGAGAAACCTTTTGGTTGTCCTCACTTTTCATTCTAATGTTTCATTTTCTTCTTGTGCTATATATAATATTAGCAATTGTCTTTTTTTAGCCAATTGCCCTATAATTTTGCACCAGCAATCATATTTATTTGTAGTTCCTTGTGCACAGTTATCTTTGGCAAGGCCATTCATTCTTCATCATATTTGTCTTCTGCTGATAAGTTCAGCCTCTTCTTGTATGTAGGTATCCAAACATTAAGAACGTTAAAGAGGTGATCTACAAGAAGGGGTTCAGGAGGATAGGCGATCAAAGATTTCCTCTTATAGATAATAACATTATTGAGCAGGTAGAGATAAGTCCTGTTGCTCTTCACTGCATCAACTTGTACTGCTTATAACATACCCCTGCTTTTGTTCATTCTCAGGCATTAGGGAAGTATGGTATTTTGTGCTTGGAAGATATCGTGCATGAAATAGTTAATGTTGGTCAACATTTCAAGGAGATCACTAAATTCTTGGAGCCATTTGCACTCAACAAGCCAAAAGAAGGATTGCAGGGGAAGAAGAAATTATACAAGGATGGAGGAGATGCTGGCAATCGTGAGGATCAGATTAATGATTTAATCAGTAAGATGAATTAGTGTGGAGAAAATGGTCCTGTGTAAGATGTGTTTCCTACCTATGATTCTCCCTCTAGATGACCTATGCGTGTATCGCAACTTCAAGTTTCAGCTACTTCAGTTTTGCTTGAATTATAATAGTCTTTTTGGTTCTTTTCATCTTCCGGTTTTAGGCCTTAAAGTTCCCAAATATTTAAATCTGAAACGTTTTTGACGGTTGTCAACTCTTTCAGAAAGTAACATGCACATGAGAAGCGTGTATCTCCACAGATATCGTACCAGGTTCTAGTAGCAATCCTGGGGGTATACTTGTGGTTTGTAAAATTAAAAGCTTGGTGTAGAGAAAATGAAATGTTTGCTGAACACTGAAATCAAAAAGGAAAAAAAAAATGAAATCTAAACATTAGAGCACTGCTTTATCAATGGTCTAATAAGAGGGAGTTTGCTGGAAACGGAAATCAAAATGAAAAAGATACTCAATGAACACACAAAACTATCAGGCAGAGAAAGAAAAGGAAAACTTTTCACATTGGGGACGAAATGGGTGAGTTTCTTATTTGTTGCTTCTGCTACATAAACACGTGAAATGTGTGATCCATGGTTTTATAGGGCTGTTTCAGTCTCGATTAATACAGTCTGAATGCCTCTTTATTCTTCAATGATTACTTGTGCTGAAAGAGTTTCTCCAATTAGTGGTTTTTCTTATTTCTCGTTTGTCAATCCTGTGAGGTACTTATGGACGCCATACTGTTGCACTTATGGATACCATAGTTTTAGGTCAGTCTTACTAGGCAGCTTGACTTGAGTGTGTTTAAGAGTGGTTATCTGAGCTCTCTACGTTGCGGTTGAGTTCGTCTGGGTCTATTGTCAGCGTCGCCAATGGCTTTGCTAGTTTGGCTGCTGTCTGTTGCAGCAACCAATTCTACTATTGTTTATGCAGCAGAACTTTTGACATCTTCTGGTGAAAAAAAAGACGCACATCCCCGGGTGATGTTTAGGCTGCGTAAAAGATCTGCCAGTATCTAAGCTGACATCTTAAGTTCTTATTATTGTTGAAAATGTGCAGGGAATGCATAATAATACCTCTTGTTTTCAGTGAATATTATGATAGAGACATGCAAGAGTGTTTCTTTCTGTAAGCTCTTTTCATTGGAGAACATTTAATAAAATCTTAGCAACAAGTAAAGCTACAAAAGTCAGCTGTTAAATTGAGATGTCCCACTAGAAGAATTTAAACTTAATTATTTGTGGGAAAATTCGAAGATGTCATCTCAACTTTTAAGTAGCCACTGATATGATGATCCTTCAATACTTTTAAGTGGGTGGAGGAGGTGGCTATACGGTGGTGGACAAGTCCATGATTATCCTGTTCTTCAGACTATTTACGGAACAATCATACATGATTAGACAGACAGAAGAATCAGGATAAAAGGATATTTGGGTTCTTATTTTTTTGATTAGACAAAGCAAAGCCAAATCCATCAGAGGAATCATACTTGTTTTTTCTACTGCAATAGAATACAACTCAAATGCATTCAAAAGCTAGTGCACCTAATCTGTCATTCTTTTTTCTTTCCTCCATCCATCCATCCTCCATCATTTCCTTTTCCTCTTTGTCATTAAAGCATTGTCAAATATGAAGCTTATCTAGTGAGCGCACTTTGCACTGATTAGAGATGTTACAAGTTTACAACAACAATAATAGTAAGGAACAACTTTTTCCCTCTAACCAAAAAAGAAAAAAAAAGAACAAATTTGTGATTCTTCCATATCAAATTCCCCTCAGCCACTTGTCCCATGTTTAAGAAAGCGTCAAAACTACATCTCTCCTTTTGACATTTGGTAAAGCTCCATTGTTGTTTATGTTATGTCTCACTGTGTATCTTGGAGTTTTCTTTTGGACTCATTTCCATGTGTTCCATGACATGGCTCAATGTGTACTCTAGAGTTTCACTGGGAGATGGATAACTTTTGGTACTTTTAAGTGTTCTCATTTTACTTCCCACAACCAAGAAAATGTACAAGAGGTGTCATTCTTCTTCCAAAAAAACAAAAGCAGAGAGAGGCGAAAGCTATCGTAATCAAAAAAAGAAAAAAAGAAGGCGAAAGCTATCCAGGTTATGAGTTCAAAAGTAGATAATATATGTAAAGCTAGATTTAGGCTGATGAAAAAGAATTGACTAGATTTCAAACTTACAAAGTTACAATACTTTAAAAATCTAACAATATTCTTGTGAGAGAACATCGAAAAAGCAAATACACCTTAATTATCACCTTAAGTTTTGATTTGATTGGGATGAACACTTGACATGGTAATTGAGCTAGTGTCGTATATTCGAAATAATAATTATACCCTAATAGTAAAAATCCTGCATAAAACTTGTTTTTTTTTTCTTCTTTTAACTGTATTTTCATTTTAGGATAAGGTCATATTGTTGGATATCTAAACATTTTTTTTTTGTCTCCTTTTATATGCCGTAATAATCTCTAGGTGCTAACATTAACCTAACACGATTACGCGACGAATCCCCTAATAGTGAGATTAGTTAAGTATAACTGGGCCTGAGGATACTTCTGCTTTTCAATATGAAAGAAGAAAAAAAGAATAATCTTGAATTTCAAGTTGTTTGAAGAATTTATAGTAGTCATGAATTCTTCCTCTTGTTTTTCCACCATTACGTATATGGTACTATTAAGTGATAGTAACTTAATAAATGGTTGTCAAGCTCAATCTTGTTAAAAAGCTTTTCAATACAGTATTGGATTTGGCTCAACAATTCCAATTATGAAGTGATAGAAGACAAGGATATGCACCTTTTTGATGTATACTTTTCTTTGAACCAATCCAAAGTCCCTGTGATCTCAATAATTCTATAAAGAAAGAAAGAAGCTTGTGCAACTCGTTACATACTATAATAATTGACTTGTACTAAATAGCAGCAAGTAAGACAAACGATTGTTGCGTGTGATTGATTCTCACGTTAAATATTTTTGAGGCATAGGTGAGGTCCATTATTATTTTAATTAGTGTCTCTTAGTCACTATCAACAATCCGGTGGTGTAACTTTTGAATTTTAAACGGAAAGGTACGTAACAATGTAATATCAACTAATTTAGATGAAAATTTGGGTTTTTGGGTTTTACAGTATCCGATGTTTAAGGTTTTGGCCAATTTGGGTCCCTAACTTTCTGTTTGTCCAGTCACATATCCCGACTTTAAGTGGGCAGGCCAGTCATAGTCCCTCGGTCAGGCACTTGCCGATGTGGCGGGCTGCCCGATTTTGGGCTCGCTGAGCCGGCTCGAAACGACGTCATTTCTTTTCGAGACTACACCGTTTCTGATGACGTGGAGTGACACGTTGGATTAGTGGGGCACACATCCAGCCCGCGCTGGTACAGTACCATACCGACCCGAAACCCACCCCGTTACCCAAAAACCCGCCCTGTATGCACCAGTGTACCCGCCCATCCATTTCATTTTTTCTTCTTTTTATAGCAGTTATATGGTGAGGATTCCTCAAATTTTATTCATTGTAAATCTAATTTGAAATTTGACGAGATTAAGAATAATTAAAATATTTAAGTATATACAGTGAATGTGCATATTTTCTTCCTAAATGTGAAATTTGACTAGATTAACGACGTCGTGCCTCTCTTCCTCTTCCTTTTCACCGTAGGCCAAGCACCACCGATACCGACGACCAGTAAACGGCGAAACCAACAACAACGTTGCCTTCCTCCTCGCACGCCGCCGCCCGATTGAACTCGACTCTGTCACAGCATGCATCGATCGATTGTCCTATCACTTTAAATCGATCGAGTCGCCATCATCGCTACCCAATTGGAGCACTGCAGCGTGGACAACAACAAAGAGCAACAACGATTAAAATAAGCAAAAAGAATCAAAATCCCATTATCCTTCCACCCATTTCATTCCAATCCACAAACCTAGCTATTCCTCTCTACAAACCAATCCTGCAGAGTACCAGCGCCCGAAAAAAAAAAGAAGCAAGCAAACCCCCAAAATTAACCAAACCCACGATTAAGTTCTGCTCACCGATCTCTTGTTTGCTCAACTGTTGCAGATGGCGACGCAAACAACTGGCGTCGGCTGTGGCGGGACGAGCACGTGGTCGAGGATGGCATCGCGAGAGACCGATGGTGGTTGCAGGTTGTCGGCACTTGGCAGAGGCGAGGCAATAGAGTTCACTTCGCGGAATTGATTCGGCTCGGCGACGCTTTGGTTGTGCAGGGAGGAACGACCATGCTGTAGCAGATGGCTAGTAGGGGAGGAGGAGCTCTAGGTGGAGGCACGCGGCTTCGGTGGCTCGCACGGTGGTGGTTGCTTCGTCTGGTGGTTCACGCCTTTGTTGCCCCATTTATTATTTGGACAGTATTTTGAAATAGCAATTTTTAGAAATTAATAATTGGAAAAAAATAAAAAGGTAAAAATAATAAATCCAACATAATTAGGCAGCACAATGAGGTGTATTTATTTAAATCCAAGTAAAATTTTTAGAAATTAAAATTTTCTCATTTTAAAAGATTTGTAAAAATAAAATTTGATTGAAGAAATAAAAAAAAAGTAATAATCAAACTAGGTTGGTAGGTGTTTTCTTTTAAAATTCAAACCAGGTACCATTCAGGTTTTGTTTCGGTATTCATTGGGTTTCGGGTCAGTTTGGTGAAGAACCCGGGTGGGTAGCATTCGGAGCCCACAAAGACACGTGGATCCAACATGTCCTCCCTACACACTAAAACGACGTCGTTTCGGTGCAAGACGATGTCGTTTTGAAACACCTACCAAACTTTAAATCCGGGCAGCCCGCCACGTTGGTAAGTACCTGACCGAGGGACTATGACTGGCCTGCCCACTTAAAGTCGGGGTATGTGACCGACCAAACAGAAAGTCAGGGACCCAAATTTGCCAAAACGTTAAACATCGGGTACTGTAAAACCCAAAAACCCATGAAAATTTCCTACTTCTTGTTTTACAGGCCATGACCGCGACTCCACTTGAAGGCAAGAACTATAAGGTCATGCTCATCCATGAGCAAATGACAAATTAGAATATAGATATTTGGAGGAGGTAATGAAGTGCTTTGGTTTTAGGGACAAATGGATCAGGTTGATAATGAGTTGTATATCTACTGTAAGGTATACGGTAATGGTTAATGGTAGCCCTATTGATTTCTTCAACCCTACTTGTGGATTAAGGCAAGGAGATCCTCTATCTACCTACCTATTCATTTTGGCGTCGGAAGGACTATTGAGAAGATTGAATAAAAATTTTGGGATGGGGATCATTAAAGGCCTCCGAATGAACAAATTCTGCCCGACCATCAATCACATCTTATATGCAGATGACACAGTCTTATTTGGTGAAGCATCTGAAGAAGATACAAGTAGCCTGTTGAGGGTTGTTCGCACCTACAGCCAGAAATCCGACCAAAGGATAAATTATAGTAGATCAAAACTATACTTCAATGCCAATACACCAATGGATATAAGGCTGAAGATATGTAGTCTTAGTGGAATGGAGATGGCAAATGATAATGAAGCTTACTAGGGCATCCCAATTGGTAGGGGAGATCGAAAAACAAAACCTTACAGTTTGAGATAGAAAAGGCACGAAACAAGCTCCAGGTAAACTGTTGGCACATGCGAGCAGGGAAACTGTAACATCTCGGCTTGACGACTGTCACTACAAACCAATACGGTACCTTTTCAACATGCTTTGTCCTCACTCGCATGTTTTTAGGAAAACTTCCCAGGAGCACCTTGTTGATATAGTTAGTAACCATCAATCCATTTAAGCTATTCTCAATTGTACAATCCCATACCTGTATAACCACAAAATCACTTTATTAGAGCTATTCTTAATTATACAGTCCCATACCTGTATAATTACGAAATTGCCCCATTGGCATCGATGTACAATTCCTACCCTCGTCGACTCCGAGAGTCACATGCCCACCAGCTTCTGCTAGGTTCGTCCCTGAACCTCGCACCGTACTGGGGAAGTAACTGAGCTCCGCTACTAACTGTGACGTCCCGACTTGACGACTGTCACTACGAATCAACAAGGGACTTTTTCAACATGCTTTGTCCTCACTCGTATGTTTCTGGGAAAAACTTCCCAGGAGGTCACCCATCCCATAATTGCTCCAAGTCAAGTACATTTAACTTTTGAGTTTTTATGGAATGAGCACCGAAAAGGTAGGTGCACCTTGTTGATGTAGTTAGTACCCATCAATCCATTTAAGCTATTCTCAATTGTACAGTTCCACACTTGTACAACTTGGAAATCACTTTATTAGAGTTATTCTTAATTATATAGTCCCACACTTGTACAATTACAAAATCGCCCCAACTATTCAGCCCCGTCCCTAGGTCTTCCTACTAAAAGGGAGGGAGTCTTATTTAGGAATGATAAGGCACATAGGTACATCTTAGGATCTCTCCTGTTCTGGTGTGGATTCGGTTCATTCATGTACCTTTCCTTCTAGAAGCCGCTCCTTGTCTATGCTCACTCCGACACTGGCGTACACTTCCCGCCCTCATCGACCCCGAGTTTTACAGAAACTCTCATCGAATCAGTAATCTCGACTATACCCACATACTTTATGTTACTATTCAGATTCCCTACTAATTTTTGTAAACAATTGCATGGCACCATCGCAAATTTTTCAGGGGAGGTGATGAATCCAAATCCAAAATGCACTAGACCAGTTGGGACAAGCTTATGAAACCAAAGCACAGTGGTGGTATGGAAATTTAAATTCTGGAACTCTTTAATTTTGCCCTTCTAGCAAAGCAAGTATGGAGATTGTTGAAAACCCCAGCTTGCTATGGGCAAGAATTCTCCGAGGGAAGTATTTTCCAAGAACAAACTTCCTATGGGCTAAGAAAGGGGCAACATCATCATGGGGCTGGAGTAGTCTTATAGATGGGAAATAAATACTTGAACAAGGTTTGAGATAGAACATTGGTAATGGTAGGAAAGTAGTCATCTGGAGCGACAAATGGTTACAAAGGGACCACAACTTCAAAGTGCAATCACAACCAGTGGAACAAATAGGTGCATTCATAGTGGGAGTCTTATTATTACCCAACAAAGAGGAATGGAATTTTTTTCCTTCTGCATCACTTTTCACTCTAGAGGAAGCTCATATCATAAAAAACATCCCTATAGTTGAAGTAGTGGAAGACTCCCTTGTTTGGCATTATACTAATTCTGGGAAATATTCAATAAGGTCTGGGTACAATTACTTATTTTAAAGACAACAACAAGAAAATTCACAGGGGGATACAAATCCCGGGGCTAATAATAACATAAAATGTAAGGAGATTTGGAAGCTGAATACTCAACCGAAGGTCAAGAACTTTGTATGACGACTTCTCACAGGAGCTATTTCGGTGAGATGAAACCTAGCTGCTAGAAAGCTCGCAGTTGATACACTCTATTCTATCTATGAGCAGGACGAGACTGAGATTCATTTGCTGTTCAAATATTCTCACGCTCGAGCTACCTGGTTCGGCTCTCAGCTAGGGATGATATCTAACAATACAGTAGCACCCTGGAAGAATGGGGTGGGAGAACATAGGAAGGGGAATGGATAGTAACCAAAGAATGGAAATTAAGAGTAAAGTAGCATACGCAATGTGGCAGATCCGGAAGGCGAGAACTACTAGAATACAGCCGTTTACTAACGGATTTTGTGACGGATTTTCAGCAAAATCCGTCATTAATGCGCTTTTGTGATGTATTTTGTGACGGGCGCGTTCCGTAGCGAAACTGCTCATTGCAAATTTGCATGTGACGGATTGTTTTGCAATAGAATTTGCGAGGGATTGGGCGTGACAAATTGTCACGGATGTGTATCCCACACAAATAAATTCATTAGTAAATCTATTACAGAACAAATCCCTCACAAATTAATTCCTTAATAAATCCGTCACAAATTATATTTACAGAAACAAAAAAATAATTAAACCCAAAATTAATACATCTTAATCCCACACTAATATACTAAAAATACTGAAATTTAACGAAAAACAATCTAACAAGCAATCCAATACCGAAAACAAAGCATTCATTCCATTAATTTAAGAACAATACAACATTCTTTTCTACTACATTAGCCACAATTCAATACATTTAAAAATTTTAAGAACACACTAACATCATCCTAAAACTCGTCAGAATCTGCAAAACTTGTCGGAATCTTGAAGAACATGGAGGAGCAACCAAGAAACTCAGCAACAACCACTAAAAATCATGTTTTGCACCAACTGAAACAAAAAAAAAACAACAAAAAAGATGGTTAGATGAGTCAAAATTAACAAAACATTACCGGGTGCATAACCCACAGAACTAAGAACAAAAATCAACGAGGGAAGTGAATGCTTACCTACATGCCTTTGCTCGATAATCACCAATCCCAACATCACGGCACACACTCGAACTCGGAGAACCGACCCCAACTTTACCATCAAAAGCACACCCAGACCCCTTTCAACCCGAATTAAAACAATAAACAAAACCTAATTACTAATGAACAAAACCTAATTACTAATGAATCCAAATCCAACAAATCAAAAGTCACAGCTTAACAAGGAAAGCGGTTGAGAAATTGTATCCTTACCCATTTAAGACTCGGAACTGGGGCTCCAATCTTAACAACGTCTTGCCTCTAAATAGACCCGGTGGGGCTGAGAATCGAACCCGCCATCAAGAACGCACCTCTAGTCTAAATCATTCCTGACTTGGCTCCTCCTCTGCAAAACCATCATGATCGCTGTCCGCCATGCCCCTCATCGGGTTCTCATAGCTTCGACTTCTCTACCTCAGAGCCTAAGTGCTTCGTGGTTTGGCTGTCAAGGAGGCGGTCAAGCTAGCTATAGTGAGAGCCTTAGAGGATATTCCAAAGCATGTGTGGAGACTGACTCACTTTTGGTGTGGCAAGCATTGGTGGAAGAGAAGATGAAGAGCTGGGAGATGGACACGATAATCCAAGAGATCAAGAACCTTTACCTAGCTGGAAAACTTAAAGTTTGTTACAGAGCAACAAAATGGGGTTGTAGACTGGATAGCTAGAAATGTAAGCTCGCTAAGTTGCAATACTGCTTGGGTTCAAGCATACCCACGGGCCCTCAGAAACATTTTTATGTACTTATGTATTGTAATGTCCTGAGTGAATGAAATGTCATGATATGCTTTCTGATTCCAAAATTGTAGATACTATTTTAAGTCTATCATCTCAAGACACATCATGGAAATAGCTACCTCGGTCTAATTAGGGCTAGCTGTTTTTTTGTACTGGTTCATCTAGGTAGTGTCTGAAAGCAGAGTTACTTTTGTTTAATCTATTCTCTTGCTTGTGGAGACTAACCGTGCATAAACTTAGAAAAATAAGGTGGTACCTAGCATTTAATTAATCGTTTAACACAGTTTCAATGACAAAGATTTTAGTATTTAAAATGCACCATACTACCCCAAGAATAGATAGCATGTTTCACGCATCAAGCATTTTTGTAATGAAATCCTGTCCCATATATTAAGCACCAATTAAATTAATTACTTATGGTATCGTACACGGAAAAATAATATATCCAGTCTATAATAGCGCAATATAACTAGCCAAAGGAGCATGTACGGAATGGGAGTATTTTATTTTCTCTTTTGAGTCACAGTAACTAAGTTTTTGTCAAGTTGTGAGACCAGCGAAATAATTTACAATAGAGAGGCAATCAGATTCCCAATTCGTTAATCCTTGCTTAGTGTTTCAACAAGCCTAATAAAAAGTACAGCAAGAAAATTTTAATGAGTCAGCAATGGTAACAAATTTGTTCACTTGTTTGTTAGAATGCTTGAATCACAATCACATCATTATCTGACAGGCATTGCGGAGATCTTCTTCTTAATTTTGAGAGATATTATTCCCACTAATCTACGCATTGATCTGATCACTCCAAAAATAAGATAGTAATAATGACTTAGTTTTGCCATAAAAGTGAACTTTAATTTTGTCCCTATAATCAAAGTGGGTTATGATTTTTGGAGCGAAATTGGTTGTTCCATATAAATTAATATGAGTGTTCAAAACACTGGAGTAATATTTTTCATGGATGTTGGTTTTTGTATTATTCTATCTTCATCAAAATTAATATTTCGTGTCAACTATGTCATGGACCTTATTGATCACTTCAATTTCTTAGAGAATTATGAGTAGTAAAATATAGTGGGAAATAATGTCTTAATACTTTTCTTTTTCTTAAAGGCCTAAATCAACTTAAACTTCACCCACCTCACCTGGATCGAACTAGGTCAAGACAAATACCACCCCGCGACCTGTTGATCATCATATATAGAGAGTTTATCTTTTAATTTGTTCTCATTCCAATTCTTTTTCTTTTTGTCACTTTAGTTTCGGAAATACTTAACAATAGTGCTTTTTTATATCTCTTGGACCCAGGTAATTGACAACCAGGTATCTTTCAGTAATTGACTAAAATTACCATTATTGGCAAGCAAGTGAAGACCTAATCTCAAGAAATGAAAGCCATGGGGTCAACATCTAGTTTGACAGAAAAAGGAAAACATCTACTAAACAAAATGGTGACTTTATAAACCTGAAGAGATGGAAGTGACCTTCAAGTGTGTTATAATTAAATGCTAACACCAAATGAGACCCTATATATAGCAAAACCAATGTTCTATGGTAGCCACTTTATCTGGAAAATAACTGTAGCAGTTAGGTAAGCAAGAGACAAGAGATGAAGAGACCATAGTCTGCATTTATACCTTTTCTCATCAAACCTTTTTCACTTATATGCATTTTTCCAAATTGGACACTACCGACACAGGTGTTTATTGTTTTACTTGTCACTTTCTTATCCCCATGCAAAGAAAGGAAAAAAAAACAAGCAAAAGAGATTGGTGCTGCGTATATAGAATCTTTTTTCTTTTAAAGATGGTTATCACATACCCATCAAATGACACAGAATTAATTATTTCCTAAGGCAATGTGAGATTAGATTAAAGAACGGGTAGGGATTGAATCCCTACGGAAAAAAACTATCATTGAAACAAAGGTGGATGATTAGGTCTATATATATAGATATGGACTATGCAGTCTATAAATAGATTCCTATAGGCGTATTACAATTACAAAGATGTGATTGCATGAGAGACTTCCATTAATTGCCTCTTTTTCTCTTCAAATGTGGAAGCTCACCTAACATCTACAACGACAAAATCCAATCATAGACTATATATGTCACCTAAATGAATTTACTAAGTCATCACATTTTGATCAATGAGGCAATATATATACATTTGGTGGCTGTTCTAGCCTATTACAGCAACCTTTCGTCACAAGAATGGAAATCGGAAGATGGCAAGTCAGAATGGAACATTTTAACAATAACTAATGTAACCCAGTTCCAAGCTTGGGTGACTAGATCCATAAAATTAGTGTCCTTTGTCGGACATATTTACTGTCTTAATTTAGCATAAACAGAGATTGCCAATGTCATGCTCCCTATCTGAAATGCACTGCCCTATGTTGATTAATTTAGTATTGCAGAAGCAACATATATTGTATTGGTAGAGGGGTCATTATTATTAGGAACCCTAGAGGGAAAATGGAAACTTTAATTATATTAGAAGTTGTGTCCTAAGTGTTATGATGTCAATGTCCTGTAAATAAATACACTGTTTTCAAATAGAAAGCACCCGAGCTTTTGAGGCATAATGGCTTCTTGTTTCTTTTTTCTTTTTTTTTTCTTCAGGCATAATTAATAATCAGAGCTACTGGAGTAACTAGGACTACATATTTTGCAAGGAAAAAGAAATGTGCTACGTATTGCACAATCCTTCTTTACTTCGGTACTCATCAAAACTGAATCACTTTTAATTAGCAGGCAGATTGGTGAAGTGCCAATCACCCTTGAAGGTACATTATTTTGATTTTCCAAGAATTTGAGGGCAAAATATGGATAGTGCCGCAATTTCGATTCATTTGAAATCCAAAATCAATTTCTTTTTTAATTAGTATATATTTAGTACTTGTGTCAAGTGATCATCATAACCAAAAGTTTAATCTAATGATTGAGGCTCAAGACTAATTGCTTGCAGAGGCTCATTCATTTCTATTGTTTTCTTATTTCAACTAGGAGACATGGAAATTCGGAAATGGGAACATTTGGTCATAATGGCCCAAAACTAGTTTTGATCTTTATTCTATTTATTTTAGTTCCTTCTATTAGAAGCATCGGAGATAATTAATTACTATATAAGATTTTGTAAAATGATTGAGCAAAACAAACATAAAAATTCACAAGAGGACAAATATCTATAGCTTATCGGTTGGAAAAAAAAAAAAGGTGCTTAAAGGGAAAACTTTATGACCCTAAAGGAAAACCATGTGTAGTCACTTCCAAAGAGGATCTATAGTTTATACTTTAACTTCTAATTAAACCAATCAGACCATTGTAACTTTACTTTTATTATCTTATAGTTTTGAGTTAATAATAACTAATTTACGTATACTGTGCTCTAATGAAAGCACTCAAGCAACTAGGATTAATTAGAGTTCTATAGGAGTAGTTCCATAGACCATCTTGTTAGTTTCAGCATACCATACCATGCTTGTCATGCATCTTAGTAGGGATATTGAGCATGAAATTGATTATGACTTATTTAAAATATGTCGAGTAATTATAGACTCAATATTAGATCAGATTCCAGAACTTATAACGACGACTTCAAGTTGTTTCAAATTTCAAAAACAAAATTTAAATATAGGTATACCAGATTAAATGTAACAGCCCGGGTAAAATTTTGATTTTTACCGGACTGTAAAAGTCTATTTACCGTGATTTACTGTTGAATTAATCTTGGGTAATTAATTCAAGGTAAATCGGGAGTCATTTTTCGAAACCGAGGGTTTTCCCGCGCTCGTGATTTTCCCGTGAATTTTTCGGAACTAAGTTGGTATTTTTCGGGTTTCGGAATTTCTTGGAAAATCACGTCGGAAAATAACTAAGGAGGTATCTGTTATTTTCTGGTCCGGATCGGATTCGCCCGTAATATGGACGAACTATATTATTGATTTCACATGACAAATAGTATCATTTTCAGTTTATAAAAGAAGCAGAACCGGGAGAAGGCAGAAGAGAAGAAGAAAAAAAAAAGGAGAGGAAAAAGAAAGAAAAGAGAGAAAAGAGAGAAAAGAAAAAAAGAGAGAAAAAGAAAAAAAATAAATAAAAAAAAACTGAAAAATAGGAAAAAAAAGAGAAACAGAAAATAAAAAAAAAGAAAATAGTGAGAGAAGAAAAAAAAGAAAAAGAAATTCGGAAAAGAAAATCAAAGAAAAGAAA
>JAKUCV010005985.1:178260-206547 GCA_028386065.3 Turnera subulata
CATATTGATCGTCTTTCCATTGTCGTGAGCACTTCGGACTCACCCCTCACCTGCGGGCTTTCATCCCGTAGGATGAGTTATTTTTGGTACAGGTTTGATGCATTCCAGACAGGCTGCAGCGTTATCCCTTGGATGGGCTTGGATCCATAGTTTGCATTTATGCATACAGTGTATATGTGAGTCTTTATAAGTCTTCCGCTGTGCATGTTTTCGCTATTATTGGGCCCTTGGGCCGGATATGTTATTTATGTTGTTTACTGTTTTGGGCCGTTGGGCCTGAGTTATTATTGTTCACACTGTATGCTTGGGTTTATTTGGTTGGGTTGTCACAGTTCCGGCTCGTGTTTACTGTGTACGGTAAATACGGGTCGGGGCGCTTCATTAAATCAGTAAGCGTGAACTTGAATGTGATCAACTGTAAAATGATTTGGGAGATTAAGAATAGCTCAAACATTAATAGTGGCCTTGAATATCAAGTTGTAGAGATTTTATTTAGAGGTATACAAAATATGGGTTTTGAAAAAAAAAAAAGTGAAGCAGCATTTTGAAACTTGAAATTATAGCTGATTTTGCCTAGTCGATGCTGAGTATACATCGAGCCACGACCATGATTAATTGCATTTCATGATGAAGCCAATCTCTATCTGCATTATGCGATGAAATCAAAGAGAAGATTCCAGCGTGCTTAATTAATGAATTTGAATTGTGTTCTATTTTTCATTTTAAAATCACATTATCATTGTCAAGTAATTAAATTTAAAATTCCTATAGGCTTTCTCTGTCTCTTTGGAACCTTAGAAACCCTAGTCGCCAAGGGCTCCTAGGTGCTTGGAGAGTTCTTGGTCTTGTTTTTTGCAGGTTTTCTCTCGATTAATTCGAGTCTGTTGTCCTGTTTGATTCTATCTTGCAGGTTGGTTCGTGATTTGTGATGAGTTCGTCTTCTGGGGAGGAAATAATAGAGAATATCAGCCGGGTATAGCCAGACCCTACAGTGGATCCGCCAGAATTAGGGAGGGATGTACTTGTGTAGGAGGAGATACTAGAGGAGGCATAATAGTTTTGTAGATGCTTGGTTGGACGATTGTGGACGGAGAAAAGATTCGATGCCAATGCTTTAATCTGTACCATCTCGTCTATATGGAACCCGAAGCATGGAGTGGAAGCGTCGGAGATTGGGAAAAATTTATTCTTATTTCAGTTCAATGCAGAGCGAGCGAGTTCTTAAGGGGGAGCCTTGGCACTTCGATAGACATATTCTAGTCCTCCAAGAGATATCGGGAGAGGAACAACCGTCGACCATCAATCCATCTCGTGCACCAATCTGGGTTCATTTATACGACGTTCTACTCAAACTCAAATCCGAAAATTTTGTTCCTTTAAGGGGAGTTCATGGATCTGGATGTGACGACTCTATCCTCGAAATCAAGAGTAATCAAGGTGCAAGTTTGCCTTGATCTAGTGGTTCCGCTAAAAATGGAGGTGAAGGTTCAGTTGGGTAAGGGCTCTCTATTCACTATTCCTGTCAAATACGACAAGTTACCCAATTTATATTTTTCTTGTGGGCGACTGGGCCATACGTTGAAGGATTGTGTTGAGGAGTTTAGTTAGGGCGATGAAGGTAGTATGGTTATCTATGGGACTTCCTAAGAGTATCCCCCATTTGTAGGGCAGTTTCCTTCTCAATGGCGTCTAGAAAAAATCCTCATGGGTTGGTGAAGAGGCCTTTGTTCCAAAATCTGAGCACAGTCACATAGATGCCTGGGACTGATCGCGGTGGTGGTACCGACACGGTAAGGAAATCTGGGCTGGATAAGTAGGCGATAAATTAGGGTGTCAGCTGGGCTAACAATCCGGGAATCAACCAGGGAGGCGAGGAATCAGTGGCGGAAGTCTTGGAGAAAATGTCGGTAACTGGATTATTCATAGAATCGTCTGAGGCAAGTAACGCCGGGAAACCGAACCTTTATTGTGTTGGGAAAGCAACCAGATACTGGATCTCCCGGGCCGCCTAATACTCTTCCTTCCTCAGCCACCCCAAGAGTCTGTAATGGCCTAACCTCACTTAACAAAACACACAACCCCACCATTACCCACCATACATGTCCAACACCCTATCCTAATCTCTAACCCAGACCCACTTACGGATTCTACCATCACTCCACACCCACCCATTTCCCTCAATAACTAGACATCCAACCCCACAGTAACCCCACTCACCCCCACGCTTGAACCCTTAGTTCATTTACCCCCACCGAATCTACCCATTAGTTACCCTCCCCCCCACCACGGCTGGCCAATCAACATCCCTCGAACAAAGTCAGCCGTTCACTACGGCACCCTATACCTTCGACCTTCCTCCTTTAAATTCACTTCTCCCAAACCCCAATGGAGGCGAGCCACAACTAAAGAAGCAATTAGTTACCAACCCCACCCTCACCAAACCTATCCGACCGGGGAAGTGGAAGAGATTGGTGCGCTAACCAAGTGAAGAATCGAGCCTTGATAATGTCTCCATTGGCAGGAAAAGGGAAAAAGGGTCAGAGAAAGAGATGATGGACGTTGAGTTCTACTCGAATACTACAAAAGGGTGTAATGCCACTATGGAAGAAATGGCGGAGGCTATGGAGCAGACTCGCCGAACGTCATGAATTCCATATCATGGAACTATTGCGGGCTTGGGAACCAGGCAACGGTTCGTGCTCTAAAGCGGCTGATCCGCCAAGAAGATCCCGGTATGTTATTTTTTATGGAAACTAGAATAAAAGTTTTGAAGTAGATAGGATTAGAGATAGTTTAGGTTTTTTATAAGGTTCAGTGAGGGTTGTTGTGAACACCCAAATTTGACCCATGTATTTTTTACTAAAATTGGATTTTGAACATGTTGGAACTTGGGATTAATGAGATGATTTGGTCCTAGGAGTAAGGCACGCCAAGAATTTATTTTAGTGGAAATAATACATTTTGGTGATTTGAGCCCTTGTATATTGAAATGGTAGGATTAACGAGATGATTTAATCTTATGGTAAAAATATATAATAAGGTTTATTTACACTAAAATGTGTTTATTTCATTACTTGGGCCTTTTATCTATCTTTAATCTAATTTTAATGAGATGATTTTTCTTTGGGTTGAGGATGGGTTAAAGGGCCCAAGTTAATGAATCCTCCAGAGTTTGATTAGCCCATTTTGCAGGTTAATTTTAGCTCTGATTTTTGTGGAAAATCAGAGTTAAATCATCATTTAATTAGATTTTGTGGTATTGGTATGATTTTAGCTTAAAATGGGGAATCAATGTGTAATCAATCAATTAGGAGATGATTGAGAGGAGTAATAATCAAGAAAGCAAAGGATTCTGGGCAGTCTAAGGGTTAATTACGCGGTAGGATCAATCAGGGAGAAATTAGGGGAGAATCAAGATCGAAAAAGGAAAGAACGGGTGTAACGCGCAGGCACAAGAACGGGTGTAACGCGCAGGCACGGGCGGTCATCTCGGGATGACCACCAGGTCTGGGCGGTCTTCCATCCATGACTGCCCGGACTGGCTGTCATCCAAAGGATGACCACCGGCCATGGCGGTTATGCACACCCAGAAACGCGTTTTCTCCCAGATTTTCGCCCGTAATTTGATTCTACTAGGTTTTGGCCCAGATTTTTGGACATTACCTTGATCATTAAGTTGGTCCACACCCCTAGGCTACCCAGAACACTATAAATAGGACCCCTCTCTCACATTTCAAGGGACACACATGCTATTACACAAACACTCTTCTTAAAGCTTTGAAGCTTGGAGAAACTCTATCTCTCCATGCTTAAGAAATAGTTCCATATGCAAAACTCTGGAAAAATTTCATGGGTAGCATCATCCATTGAAGGCTGCAAAGGGGAAAATCAAGAAGAACTCCAAGATTGAGTCGAGGAGTGAGAGGAAATTGTGTGAGAGGCACAACCCAAACTAAGGAGCTAGAGGAGGGCTACAAGAGGTAATCCTAATCCCTTTTTGTCTGACCAATTAGTGTTGAGATGTTGATGTTGATGATAATGTGACTGTTGTGATGCCATGTCAAGAACTACGTGGGCTTTGAACCCGGTCGCCGGGGTACGTAGGTGGTTTCTAGTGGTAGAAACTCAAGCCCAATCTTCTTCTTCTCCCTTTTCTTTTTAATATTCAATTATTATGTATTTTGGTGCTCACACTTGCACACTTACACAAGGCATACAAAATCCTCTAATTGCACAAAGTTTCATCCCAACATGGATAGGTGCCTAACACCTTCCCATTCATGACGAATCCCCGGGTCCAGCATCTTTGGTTCGTTATCCAGTTGCCTAAATGGAGTCACATGAAGTGTTTTTCCCAAGTTTTTGTCCCTTAATAAAATTTGGATGGCGACTCCAAAGATGTTGGATGATGGTTATGAAGAAGGTGTAAAGGAAAGGTGAATAGGCCCAAGTGATTTTGGGTCGGGTATTCACAGCTGGTGACTCCGCTGGGGAAGTAGTGGGTTCAAGAGACTTCGTGCAATTGTTGAATTTTGTGTGCCTTTTACTTGTCATCATAAAGTGCCTTGCATTCATGACAATTGAAGTGAAGCCTTTACCGTAAGAGGGCGAGAGAATCCAAATCTGCTACATGCTTTCCTTAAGCAATAGTGGTTTGAGTGAACCCGTTTCTTGATGCTTAGCAATGATGGGGATTAATTGGCCTTGGACCTCACGCGATATCCTTTATCACATGTGAGTAGGTCAGCCTATTCCCTAGCGGCAATCTCTAGCCCCCAAATAGCTGCATACCCTGAGCATCTCATGCATATTGAATCATTAAGTGGTATGTGCATTTTGTGTGATAATTGTTGTGTATTTCAGTATGTGTAAATATAGTGTTTTTTATTTCAATATTTCAGTATGTGTAAATAGCAGGACCGCCGTGCTAACTCTGCGTAGGGGCAATATTGCGTAGTGTAAATTGATTAGTCAGGTAAAAGAACCCTAGAGATGTGAGTATACATATCTAAGCCGATGATAAATTTTTGGTGTTGTTGCCCTAGTTGACATATATGTCCAGTTGGTCTACCTTGTTTTAGGAAATCTCCATTTGCATACATTGAACATTGCATCACATGTTTTTCAAATCAAACAAATCGAGCCAATGTGTATCGTCTTTGTTGAAACTTGAGTTTTCTTGAAAAAAGAGATTGTTTTCAAAGAAAAGGAATATGTTTTGCTAGTATATTCCATCCTGTTTTCCACCAATCGCTTTTGAAGTAAAACAAAGCCTAAGTCTAAGACTCTTGATGGCCATGAACTGAATTGATTGAAAATCATACCTGCAGGACACCATGAGTGAAAAACAGATTTTTTTAAATCCACCAATTGCCGTGATTAAGGGGAATTTTATTGATGGATGACCAATGATTAATTCTTGGAGTTTTGAACTTTTTAACCCGATGTTTGTTTTTCCGAACACCCTATGCAAGTCTTTTGAAAAATCTTGACGTCAACATCTACATCCTAGAACAAATTGCCAGGCCTTTTCAAAGCGAATTTCCCATATGGATGCTCGATAAAGGATATGATTTAGGCCCTCTTTGGTCAAGCCCGCAGGCCAACAAGAAACCTACCCAGTAGCATTATCCCTCGATAAACCCTCTTTGAGCCTATAACGTGATAGCTGACTTTTCTTTGATTACCTCGATTGACTCACCATTAACCCTTTGAGTCCTCTCTACGGCTATCGTATATTTCATGAATCATACCCTTTTCAAAACCCGTAGGGAAGATCTCACTCCAAGTTCTTATCAAAGAATCTTGATGACAAGTGCACATGAACCTCCACTTCTACACATCCAAGATGGTCGATGCAACGAATCGCTTCCAGAATAGTATAAAAGGCCAAAGAGCACACATGGGGGAATAGCCGAAGCCAACCAACGAAAGTCGCTGAAGTCAATCGAAAAAAATCATCAAAATCTTCCAGAATCGATTTCGGGAAATCCAAACAAGAAAGAAGCAAATGTGTGCAAAAGCAATCATTTTGAAGCAAGAAGAATTTCCTTGAGAAGTTCAAACCACGTTGGATGTTATCTCAAGAATTGCGCTTTAAGAATACCTGTTTTTCTTGATGGGAGCTCACTCAAAATCTTCCCTAAAACGTGGTTTTGAACTTTGAATCCCTCATCACCCTATTCTTTGATAAACCTTTCGACATGATCCCATTACAACCCTCAATGAAAGACCTATTGATCCTTTTGAGAGTATCTATACATAATAGTGGAGTTTAGACCTGCGGTTTGCCTATGGGATTTCTTTTTTGCAAAAATTTCATGACGTCAAATCATACTTGCATATGGGATCTTTCTTTGTTCGGGGGGTTTTTTTTGTTCTAAAGTGTTTTTTTTATGAACTCTAAAGAATCCTCATCGAGTATCTTGACCTAAGTTCTCTCTAGCCAATGATTTGGTGGAGATTTTCAAAACCTCTTTTTTGAAGTATCTTTCACTACTCATCGGGTCCTTATGGAAAAAGAAATACATTCATGGTCATTGAGAGTCTTCAACCTGAAGCTTTTGCATTTTAATGGGATAACTCGCTCTTTGAAATTGCTTAGCTTTCACCTTGGCCCGAATAATTTTCAATGCTCATGCATCATACTAGGGGCACTTGCATCCAAATGCACTGTGTAGATATAAGGTAGCACTTGCATTCAAGAAGTAGACATATCATGTAGAGCTAGAAAATACTTGCATTTGAGGGGAAAGGAGAGAGAAAAGATAGAGAGAGGAAGAGGACAAATATGTCATGGCACTCACATGTAGAAACTAGGGGCATCCCCATGCATTGAAAAGACAAACACATTGTAGACATGCTCATGCATCATATACATGTAGACTAGGGATTCCTTGCTAAGGTAGACTTTGTTGAGAATAGATGATCAATGAAGGTGACAACATCATAAATCCATCATTTGACGTAAACTTGCATTCCCAAGGGCTCATGACCGGAGGGGCATGGCATGCCCAACTTCTTAAAAGACCTCATTTGTAGAATAACGGGCACGTCATGCCCGCACCTGAGATGTAGATCACCTGTAGACTCTAGGGGCACGGCGGTCCTCAACTTTTGATGTTAATGATTGATGTGGGGCATTCTTGAGAAGATGTAAGGCCCAATTTTTTTATAAAGTTGATGTATGTTGTCTAGGGCATTCAAGGAGAAGTAAGTCCCAACTATTATTGATGAGTCGAGATGTGAGTTTGGGCATTCCTGGAGATGTAATCCCCAACTTTTGTTGTTTGATGCGATGAGTTTGGGGCATTCTCAATAAAACGAGTTGTAAGGCCCAACATTTTTTGTGAAATGATGCCAAGGGCATGCTACCCCATGATTTGAATTGTACAATTTTTGGGGCAGGCTACCCCATTAGAGTTAATGTCTGATTCTAAGGGCATAACTGCCCATTTTTTTGGAATGAGTGCACAAAGCGCATAGCTACCCAAGTTTTTTCGAACTTGAATAAGGGGCATAGATGCCCTAATTTTGAAAGTTGAACAAAAGGCATAGCTGTCTGGATTTTTGAACATGAGGGGCATAGTGTCACGGGGTCAGAGTGTTGGGCAGCGGATAGAACACCCCCGTGCGGCACAAGCAAGCCTCAAGCTTACTTGTTCAGCCTATAAGCTTCAAACGCACCAAAGAGAGGAGATAGAAGAACAATAAAGAGAATTAACGAATAAAGAACATAGACAAGAATAAAGGATTGGGAGAATACTCGTGTAACTATTATTATAAAAGAACCAACATTTACAACAACAACTCACACGCCCAGAAACTCCCCCTCACGCATCCTATTTATATAGGTACCGCAAGGCTCTCTCCTAGTTTGACAGTGTTATGTAATCCTAGTCCTACTCAAACTCGATTTACTTAACCCCCACACAAACCCATGGACTTGGGTTAGCTAAGCCCAATTCCAATCCTTGTACAACTAGGTTAGCTACTCCTAGCCATACTAAGATTCCTACCATACAACCAAGGTAGTGTCCCAACCCAATTCGAACTCCTACGCACACTAGGATTCCGGGGTCGTGACATTCTCTACCACTTAATCTTGCAACGCCCTCGTTGCAATCCGATGATGCGCCGCAACTACTCTGCCTTCGAATAGTCGTTTTCGATGTTCACGCTTCCACCTTGCCAATGGATAATCCTTCCACTTAAAGTCACCAAGCCACTGAACATTCGAAACAAAATCATGCTTCCAATTGTGCCATGACCAGCCCTTGATCATCTTTGGTCTCCAATCTTCAGTAATTCTTCTTGATCTTCGGTTAACATCCTTGCCACCTCGAACAAGTGTGTGTACCCTACTTCCAATAAGTGTGTCCACTCGACGCGTACCTTCCCGTTGCCCCAGCAAACTCATGGCCCCAACCGTCTTCTTCGAACCCGTCTCCTTGCTGAAAACGCGCCCTTGTGCTAAGCCACCCTCGGAACAAATGTAATAACAAATGTCTCGCATCCCTACAGCAAGTGTATACTCCCTGTCTCGCAATCTCCTCGCAAGTGTTTACCTCCACGGAAACTCGCACATACGATGTAACTGTCTACACCGTAAACCAAGCATCATGTCCACACTTGTGCCTCCTCTTCCATTTGATTTGGCCGATGCACATGCCTCCCTTGGATGTAGCTTGTTGTCACCCTTGCTTCGCCTTTTCCTTGACTCTGCATTTGATGTGCAACTCGCACTGTTCTCTCCACCACCTAAGACGTCACAGTCCCTTGTGAATGAAGATTGCCCAATCGCACCCTTGCAATTGGTTTATACCTCCGATTTTGAACCACTCCACGGCTCCGTCGCTGGTACCTCAGTCTCGGAGTTGTCTTGAGTGTCTGCCCCATCAGGCCACCATGTATTGCTGCACCCAACATCGTCATCACAATGTCCTTCACATCTATGATTATCACTCCTCCTCAAATGAGTCGTATCCTCCCTTGTCAACTTGTGTTTATGCGCCTTTGAGTTGCTTGCAAACACCTTTGCAGCGAACCTCCACCAAAACCTGCCAATGTACCACGCACTAACAAAGTAATCAGCACAAAACCACAATTATCAAGTCGACATCTCCAATCCATTGTCTTCTCTATCGTCAAACCAAAGTCTTCTTGAGTGCTAACAAAATCCCCAACGCATCTGTCCAAGCGTGCCAAGTGCACTTCACCATAAAGTTCCCTACACCGCAGCAAATCAACAACAACACCAAAGCAATGTGCCATTCTGTCTAAAGCATCCCAAGTTATGACCTTGTCACCCGAATCACTTGAATTCCCACAAAGTTCTGCCACACCTTGCTGCCCAAAGTTCCTCCCAAGTGCCAAAACTCTATTTAGCATTGAACCATGACAGTCCACCAAGAATGTGTCACCTTGTCGCAACGTACCAAGAAATCCAACTTGTCTTCCCCAAGAACAAGCCATCCCACTTGTATCTACTCTTCCTATTGTCACAAGAATCATCCATGTCTCTCCTTGAAAAGCCCCAGAACTTTGTGCCGAATTCCTCCAACTCCCATTAAAGTGCAAGTAAAAAGATCCCCCACCAAGCAACAAAAATTGACGCAACATGTGTAATGAGAAAAGTAGTTCACCAACCTGTCCTTCCTCTGCCAATTGATGTCCAAAAGGTACAATTCTACTGCTGGAATTGTCCAAGAGAAATTGCACAGAAAGTCCATAGTTAGCCTCCCCGTTGTATGAGTCATCCGTGTACTGCCCGTGTCCAAAGTGCACACCCTCTCTGCATTGTTCACGCCCTCTGCGTGTACAGCCCGTGCATCGCTGGCCAATTCTGTCCGAATGCGTACCCATCAGCTTGCCAATCACATCAGCACGTCCCAACGGTACATCAAAAGCACCTAATCGCACCTGATCAGCTCGCCCATCCTCCGAGTTCGCACCAACAGTCCAACAATGCTTGACACCGAACACCCAACAAGGCAATCGCATCAATGTACTCCAAACAACCTTGCCAACTATAGTCACATCCAAACCAAAGCAATCCAGAGAAAACAAACAAGAAGCTCCAAGAAACATGTGTGTGAATGATGGTATTAAACCAAGAGCAAAGCCAACTAAAACACCCAATAGCTCCCAACGTACCTTTGAAGTCCACCAATAAAAGATACGGCTACCTCAAAGTGAAATAGTCAACCAAATCAATAGTGATCAAAGACAAACAAGTGTGTAGGTGCCAAAGGAACAGAAACTCCAATTAATCCACACAACTCCAATCAACAAAACCAAGCAGCCCTCCACAATCGGCAAGCACAGAATTAAACACAGCAGCAAGCTCACCAACAAACTCGACTTCTATAATTGAAAAGCCAAACCTGAAAACCAGCAAGCCCCTCTGTCCACAACGCTCCTGTACCACCTTCTTTGTGTTTTGCTTGAGTAAAGTTGGTGCAGAAAAAAAAAAGCTTCCAGCCACCAAGTCCTATCACGTAAAGGATTCGTCTTGCGCAAGCTGCAGCAGCCCATTGGTGCGCCAAACAGTCCCAGTTGGTGCGCCAATCACACCCGTTAGCGCACCCGTTGGTGCACCAAACAGCTCCCGTTGGCACGCCAATTAGCATGCTAGAACCGCCTATTAGCGCGCCAATTCGCACCAGAGCGTGCCAATTAGCACCAGTAGCGTGCCAATTGTCACCAGAACAGCACCAGCAGCCTCCAAGCTCTTTTCCGTCGCAATAAAACTTGAGCTCCTTGCCCAAAGTCGACAGCAGCACCCTTGCTAAAGTCAACAGCACCCAACACCTGTCTTCCCTCTAGTAAAGATTGAGAAGAGTCACAAAATAGTCCTTGAGAGTCACCAACCAGCGAGTATTATTCGCGCAAAAATCCTCCTGCAAAACCACAATAGTCGACCAACACAAATAAATAAAAACATTTTTTATTTATTTTAAAGTCGACCTTCTAGCAACAACCAAACCAAGCCAACCAGCCCAATCGCAGTGCCCACCAGCACCAGTTGGCGCACCCAGAAGCACCAGTTAGCGCACCCGTTGGCGCACCCAGAAACAGCAGTTACCGCACCCAGGCTCGATCGTTGGCGCGCCCAGAAGCGCACCTAGGTCAGTCGTTGGCGAGCCCAGAAGCGCACCAAGGTCAGTCGTTGGCGAGCCAAGAAGCGCACCCATCAGCAGTCGTTGGCGCGCCCAGAAGTGCACCCAGGCTTAGTCGTTGGCGCGCCCAACAGCGCACCCAACATCACCAAATTTCCGCGAATAAAACCTTTTTGCTCCGCTACCACTTGTCAAGGGGTCAGAGTGTTGCGCAGTGGATAGAACACCCCCGTGCGGCACAAGCAAGCCTCAAGCTTACTTGTTCAACCTATAAGCTTCAAACACACCAAAGAGAAGAGATAGAAGAACAATAAAGGGAATTAACGAATGAAGAACATAAACAAGAATAAAGGATTAGGAGAATACTCGTGTAACTATTATTATAAAAGAACCAACGTTTATAACAACAGCTCACACGCCCAGAGACTCCCCCTCACGCATCCTATTTATATAGGTACCGCAAGGCTCTCTCCTAGTTTGACAGTGTTATGTAATCCTAGTCCTACTCAAACTCGGTTTACTTAACCCCCACACAAACCCATGGACTTGGGTTAGCTAAGCCCAATTCCAATCCTTGTACAACTAGGTTAGCTACTCCTAGCTATACTAGGATTCCTACCATACAACCAAAGTAGTGTCCCAACCCAATTCGAACTCCTACACACACTAGGATTCCGGAGTCGTGACAATAGCTGCCCTAATTTTCTGATGTTGAAAGAGGGCATAGCTGCCCGAATTTTCGAAATTGATTACGCCTTTGGCATAGTTGCCCAGATTTTTTTGATTTAAGTTTATTAGGGGCATAGCTGCCCGAGGTTTTATACATCTGAGGGGCATAGCTGCCCGAACCTTTTAAGTCGATTTTAAATCAAGGGCATAGCTGCCCAAGTTCATGATTGCATGGTGGGCATAGCTGTCCGGATTTCTTTTGATACATCAGGGGCATAGCTTCCTGAGTTTTTAAGCACAAGGGGATAGCTGCCCATGTTTTTGAATTTGCTTGCATGAAAGGCATAACTGCCTGGGCATAGCTGCCTGTGTCATTGAGAAGGACATAGCTGTCCCGATTCTTGATTTAAGTACATCAAGGGCATAACTGCCCGGACTTTTTTTGAACATGAGGGGCATAGCTGCCCCAATTATTGAAGTTAAGGAGGGCATAACTGCCCATATTTTCAAAGTTGATTACACCTTGGGCATAGTTGCCCAAATTATTGAGAGGGGCATAACTGCCCAGATGTTTTTAAAGTAGAGCATATGAAGGGCATAGCTGCCCAAATATTTGAATTTAAAGAGCATAGCTGCCCGAGTTCTTAACTTGGTTGTATGATGGGCATAGTTGCCCAGTGTTTTTGAATTTAATTGCATGAAGGGCATAGTTGCCTGAGTTTTTACTTTGATCGCATAAAGGGCATAGCTGCCCAAATTTTTGAATTTGAAGGGCATAGCTACCCGAGTTTTCAAAATCTAATTGATGGGGATAGCTGCCCGAGTTCTTAACTTGGTTGCATGAAGGGTATAGCTGCCCGTGTTTTTGAATTTGTTACATGGAGGGCATAGCTGCCTGATTTGTTAATTTGATCATGTTAAGGGCATAGCTGCCCGATTTCTTCAAGAAGATTTCAAACCAAGGGCATAGCTGCCCGAATTTGTAAAGCTAATTATGTCAGGGGCATAGCTGCCCAAAATTTTGAAGTTGACTACATCGAGGGCATAGCTGCCCGAGTTTCCGAAACTAGTTACACCAGGGGCATAGCTGCCCAGTTTTCTCAAGTTTATTGCAAACTGAGGACATAGTTGTCCAAGTTTCTAAAATTGGTCACGTCAAGGGCATAGCTGCCCATATGTTTCGAATTGATTGCACACAAGGGGCATAACTGTCCGATTTTTTATGCATTAGGGGCATAGCTGCCACGAGGTTTTAAAATAATCTTGCATCAATGGGCATAGCTTCCCGAAGTATTAAAATTGATCACCTCCTGTGGGCATAGCTGCCCAAAAATTTTGAGAAGATTACGCATTTGGGGGTATGGTTGCCCCATCATTTTGAATGATTTGGATTGTGTCTTGGTGGCATAGCTGCCCTAGATTTTCAAACCAAGAGCATAGCTGCTCGAAATTCATGGCACACACCACTTGCATCAGTCATTCAAATTTGGTTGTTCCTTTCTTACGTTGTTTCGTCCTTAGTCTCTAAGGACTCATCAACGAAGGGCATCTGTGAACACCCAAATTTGACCCATGTATTTTTTACTAAAATTGGATTTTGAACATGTTGGAACTTAGGATTAATGAGATGATTTGGTCCTAGGAGTAAGGCACGTCAAGAATTTATTTTAGTGGAAATAATACATTTTGGTGAATTGAGCCCTTGTATATTGGAATGCTAGGATTAATGAGATGATTTAATCTTAGGGTAAAAATATATAATAAGGTTTATTTACACTAAAATGTGTTTATTTCATTACTTGGGCCTTTTATCTATCTTTAATCCAATTTTAATGAGATGATTTATCTTTGGGTTGAGGATGGGTTAAAGGGCCCAAGTTAATGAATCCTCCAGAGTTTGATTAGCCCATTAACACATTTCTTGCAGGTTAATTTTAGCTCTGATTTTCGTAGAAACTCAGAGTTAAATCATCATTTAATTAGATTTTGTGGTATTGGTATGATTTTAGCTTAAAATGGGGAATCAATGTGTAATCAATCAATTAGGAGATGATTGAGAGGAGTAATAATCAAGAAAGCAGAGGATTCTGGGCAGTCTAAGGGTTAATTACGCGGTGGGATTAATCAGGGAGAAATTAGGGGAGAATCAAGAACGAAAAAGGAAAGAACGGGTGTAATGCGCAGGCGCAGGAGGTCATCTCGGGATGACCGCCAGGTCTGGGCGATCTTCCTTCTATGAGCGCCCGGACTGGCTGTCATCCAAAGGATGACCGCCGGCCATGGCGGTCATGCACACCCAGAAACGCATTTTCTCCCCGATTTTTGCCCGTAATCTGATTCTACTCGATTTTGGCCCAGATTCTTGGCCATTACCTTGATCAATCAGTTGGTCCACGCCCTTAGGCTACCCAGAACACTATAAATAGGACCCTCTCTCACATTTCAAGGGACACACATGCTATTACACAAACACTCTTCATAAAGCTTTGAAGCTTGGAGAAACTCTATCTCTCTAAGCTTAGGAAATAGTTCCATAGGCAAAACTCTGGCAGAATTTCGTGGGTAGCATCATCCATTGAAGGCAGCAAAGGGGAAAATCAAGAAGAACTCCAAGATTGAGTTGAGGAGTGGGAGGAAATTGTGTGGGAGGCACAATCCAAACCAAGGAGCTAGAGGAGGGCTACAAGAGGTAATCCTAATCCCTTTTTGTCTAACCAATTATTGTTGAGATGTTGATGTTGATGATGATGTGGCTGTTGTGATGTCATGTCAAGAACTACATGGGCTTTGAACCCGGTCGCCGGGGTACGTAGGTGGTTTCTCGTGGTGGAAACTCAAGCCCAATCTTCTTCTTCTCCCCTTTCTTTTTAATATTCAGTTATTATGTGTTTTGGTGCTCACACTTGCACACTTACACAAGGCATACAAAATCCTCTAATTGCACAAAGTTTTACCCCAACATGGATAGGTGCCTAACACCTTCCCATCCATGACGAATCCCCGGGTCCAGCTTCTTTGGTTCGTTATCCAGTTGCCTAAATGGAGTCACATGAAGGGTTTTTCCCAAGTTTTTGTCCCTTAATAAAATTTGGGTGGCGACTCCAAAGATGTTGGATGATGCTTATAAAGAAGGTGTAAAGGAAAGGTGAATAGGCCCAAGTGATTTTGGGTCGGGTATTCACAATTGTGAAGATAAAAGTAGGCACCGGAGTGTTGGGTTGTCACTGTGGTGGAGAGATTGTTTCACTATTTCTTTACAATCATACTCTGTTCATCACATCGATGTTGAAGTATGGAGTTTCACGCAAACTAGCATTTTACAGAACTGTATGGGTGGCCAGAGATGCAGAATAAACATCATACTTGGGAGCTAATTCATGTGCTGGGGGATCAAAATAACCTCCCTAGATGGTTTGTGGGGATTTTAAAGAGATTTTGTATAACTATGAGAAGGAAGGGGGTTTTAAAAGGGAACCATATATGATGACAGTTTTCCATGATGCTTTAAATGAGTTTGAGCTTGAGGATCTAAGCTTTACTGGTAATCTATTTACTTGGGTTAAATTGCGGGAAAGGACGGTTTGGATTCAAGAAAGGTTAGAACGGTTTGTTGCCACCAAACTATGGAAGGAGCTATTCCCCCAATATGAGGTGCATCACTTGATAAGATTGAGGTTTGATCACACTCCAATAAAACTGGTACTTGGCGGTAAATCCCAATATACTGCTCCCAAGGATAAGCTCTTTCGGTTTGAAGCGATTTGGACAGGCCATATGAGCGAGCAGGTTATCTGGGACTCTTGGGCATATAACTAGCAGACGGCGAAAGCTTTCGCTGAATGTACTATAGTATGTGGTTTGGCATTGAGCTCCTGGAATAAAGCTTCATTTGGTAAAATTAGCGTCAAAATTAAACAATTGTCTAAGAGGATTGAGCGACTCCAGATGTTTGTGCCGATACATTAGGATAATGGGGATATGAGTCGATTGACAGGAGAGTTAAAAGGCTTGATGTTGGATGAGGAGAAAATGTAGAAGCAAAGGGAGAGGGTGAATTGGCTTAGAGAGGACGATAGAAATATAGGTTTCTTTCACTACAAAGCATCCCAAAGAAATAAGAGGAATTCGATCAGGGGACTTAAGGACCCTAACTCACAGCAATCAGGAGGGGATTAACAAGGTGGCGGTGGATTATTACCAGTCTTTTACTTCCTCCCCGAAGGAAATCATGCACGTCACTAGACTACTTGAGAAGCTGGGTTACTGACGAGATGGATCGCAAGCTTCTTAGACCTTTTACCTCTAGCAAAGTTAAGGAAG
Organism: Turnera subulata; assembly: GCA_028386065.3. Taxonomy (NCBI): domain Eukaryota; kingdom Viridiplantae; phylum Streptophyta; class Magnoliopsida; order Malpighiales; family Passifloraceae; genus Turnera; species Turnera subulata. The sequence goes on from JAKUCV010005985.1 coordinate 194,370, forward strand.
CCCTTGGCCAAATGCACCCAACAGAAGCCCCGGGATCGGATGATATGTCTCCTATTTTATATCAATTCTATTGGCATATTGTTGGCCCTGATGTGCTTCATCTTGTGTTAAATGTCCTTAATAATAAGTTGTCACCTAAGGATATAAACATTACCCATATTGTAATGATACCAAAAATCCCGAAACTACAATTCTCGGAACATTACCTACCCATAAATCTTTGTAATGTCGTATTTAAAATTGTAACTAAGACTATTGCCAATCGTCTTAAGTCTATCCTCCCACAACTTATTTGCTCGAACTAAAGTTCTTTGATACATGGCCGTCTCATTACTGATAATCCTCTAGTTGCTTTTGAGACTTTCAATTACATGAAAAAAAAAAAGAGAAATAGTAGGAGAGGTCATCTAGCACTAAAACTAGACATGAGTAAGGCTTATGATAGGGTAGAATGGGACTTCCTTGAGCAGTCTTTATTAGGTATGAGTTTTCATGTGGAGTGGGTGGAATTAATCATGAGTTGTGTCACAACAACATCTTTTGTTTTCCGCATTAATGGTGTTCCATCTGATATATTTTTGCCTACTCGGGATCTTCGCCAAGGCAATCCCCTTTCACCATACCTGTTTTAAGTATGTGCAGAGAGCTTATCCATTCTCATTGCAATAGCAGAGCACAAGGGTGACATCCATGGGATATCGATCTCTCGAGGGGCTTCGACCATCTCTCACTTGTTTTTTGTGGATGACAGTATCCTGTTTGCCCGGGCTACTAGATAAGAGGTCGATGCCATACACCATATTCTAGACCTGTATAAGAGATCTTCAGGGCAGAAAATCAACTTTGACAAAACTGAGATTTCTTTTAGCCGAAATGTGCCACAAGAGACAAGATTGATGCTGGAACAACAGTTAGAAGTGAAGACAGTGGAATCTCATGCTAAATACCTTGGTCTACCTACGGTGTTATGTAGGTCGAAGAAACAGATTTTTGCCATGATCAAAGATCGTGTTGTGAAGAAGTTGAAGCATTAATTAAAAAAAACTAAACAAATAAAATAACCTTATTCTATTAAATCAAACTTAAAATATAGAAAGACAAAACCTTATCTATGGCTGGTAAGGAAGTGCTCATCAAGGTAGTGGCCCAAGCCATTCACATGTATGTAATGCAATGTTTTACTTTACCGGTGTCACTGTGTCATGATATTGAGGCAGCAATTGCAAGATTTTGGTGGGGACAAAAGAAGGAAGAAAGGCAAATCTATTGGGTGAAATGGAGTACTCTTTGTAGCCAAAAAAAGAAGGGAGGCATGGGTTTCCGTGACCTGCAATGCTTCAACCAGGCCCTCTTGGCTAAACAATGTTGGCGGTTGGTGCAAGATGAAGAATCGCCAACTTCATCGTGTACTAAAAGCCAAATATTTCCCTTCAAAATCAATTATGATGGTGAAGAAGCATATCGTATAGGGTTATACTTTCTAGAGTGTTCTATATGGTCGGGATCTCCTGGAGAGAGGCATTTGTTGGTGCATTGGAAACGGGGCCTCGGTTAAGATATGGCAAGATAGCTGGCCTCCTGAAACAAGTATTGGGAAAGTGACGGCACAAACCTCAGTCTTAGATCCTGAAGCCACAGTGAACTATTTGCTGACTGACGAACCGTTGCGCTGGAATGACACCCTAATTGACACCATTTTCCCTGTAGAAGATGCCATCCAGATAAAACAAATCCCACTGAGCCGACACAATATCCAAGACAAATTGTATTGGCAGTTTACTAAGGATGGTTCTTATAGTGTGCGGAGTGATTACTGGTGTGTAGTGGATTCGTTGGATTTCGAGAGTGCAGTTAATGTGAATAAACCAGTTGATTCCTTTGATAGCTGGCGGCAGATCAAGTCCCTAGAGGTACCTCCAAAAGTTCGGCACTTGCTTTGGCGTGCAGTTAAAGGATTTCTTCCCACCAGATTGAAACTTACTCGGTGAGGGGTGAATTACACTATGGTGTGCGGTAGATGTGGTGTTGGTGATGAAGATGTTGACCATGTGCTCCTAGGTTGTTCAAAATCGAGGGAATTTTGGTTACTATCTCCACTTGCACATGTGTACTCAACTCTAAATGGTACCAACTTCAATTATTTTGTGCACCTCCTAACCTTCCTGATTCAATAGTGAGGAATGAAGCAGTTATGGTCTGTTAGGCTATATGGTTTCCGAGGAATCAGCTCTTCTTTCAAGACAAGCACCTAAGTCCATCTCCAATACTAGAAATGGCACTTCATACTTTGACGGCCATCACTAATGCAGTGTCACAGGATCAGGTGGTGCAGTCTATCAAACATCGTCGGTCCCAGGTGAAATGGAAGCCTCCACCAGAAAATGTTATCAAAGTAAATTGTGATGCATGGTTATTTGGCAACCTTCAGGGTGACTTGGATTTTGTCGTAAGATATCACCTTGGAGAGATACTAGTAGAAGGCTATATTCCTACAGGACCATATTCATCTATAGATATTACTGAAGTGCAAGCTACTCGATTCACTTTGGAAATAGCCTGTGAACTCGGATTCCAGAGGGTGATTTTAGGGTCTGACTGCTACACTCTAGTCCACAATCTACTGAAACTTTTGCTTTCTTTCTCTTATTTTAATGTTTTAGTTTATGATGTCCTTGATTTAGCTTTGAACTTTAGCTCTTTATAACTTACGCATGTTAAACGAGAAGGTAATCGTGTTGCTCACGCGTAGCTTAAATGGCGAGAGCACATGACTCCTTCCAGATTTATATGGAAGATGCTCCGGAGCATATCCTTCGACTAGCTTCAATTTTTTTTTTTGTCGCAGTAAAAAAAGGCATCAGTGGTGTCATCATCGCCCCGTCGGTCCAGGCCCCGGTCAAAACCGGTTACATCCTAGCATTAGACCCTCCTCATAGGAGAGACCGCCCACCGGGGCACCAGCGGACACCCTCGCCTGCTACGCGTCATAGTGTCGGGGAGACCCCGGGCTCAACGGCCACCACCCCACAGTGTGGAAGGCCATATTCGGCCACATCACACTATAATGGGGCTTGACTGAAAGCGCCGGGACTCGAACCCGAGTCCTAGAAATGGTAGGCTAAAGGCTTCACCACTGGGCCACCACCCCCGGTGGTCTTCGACTAGCTTTAATTGATATGGTAAACTCTCTTTCTCGCATCATTCATCTAAAAAATAATAATATTATCATTATTTTAACCTAGGAGACGCTATTCCTATATGAAAAATAAAACTAAAAATAAAGGAAAAATGGAAATATCTAAATTAAAGAAAGCTCAAACAATTTAATATGAAAAAATTAAGTCAATAAAAGAAATAACATGAGAGGCTAAAATCATTTGAATAATGTGCGTAAATGACTTTGCATGTCACCAAGTGGTGCAATTTGATGTCTATATATGATCGCCTGCACAACTAAGAGTGATTAACTTGATGACCAAAGATTCTATGATGGGATTCACAAGTCAACATAACCATTGTTGTGATGAATCCAATTAAGTTTGTCAACATTCTTAACAAAATGGCCATCCTTTCTTAATTAAATGATGCCCACCATGGCTAGGCCAGGTGATGATCCTAATCTTTCAATCAGCATCATAACCTTATGCTTTATAGATATCACTATTCTTTAGTTTAATAAAAAAAACCAACTCTAAACTTTGATTTCCTCCAAACAAAATTCCAAATATATACTTGAGTAAAACAAAAGAACTCAAGAGGGGGTGGAAGCAATTGATCAAAGGACCCTACAACTACAAGGTAGCCTTCCATTTGTTAATCTTGTACTCAACAATATAATAAACAACATGGACCGGGGGGGCATTTGGACATGCCACTATTCCCATGATGGACAAACTTTATGGGGAGAAAAGGACATAAGTCTTTCTTTGAAGATTTTGCAAATCCTCAAAATTGGTTTTAAAACTCCAGGAAGCCACATCTTTCTAGGACAAGTCCATTCTACATCTACAGAAATAAAGAATCCAAAACAGAAGACCAATTATTTCATGTGGGGGTATTTTTTTTTTTATGCTAGGAAAATGTCATATATAACCCAAAAAGCCTGATCATATGGATATACCCGAAAAGGTATCAAAGGCAAGAAATATAAAGGGACAAAGTGTGCAACGACAAAGGAGAGGAGGTAGAGTGCAACATTAAATGGGAGCATTTGTGCAAGGAAACACAGGGTATTTGGTGTTCCTCATGTGTTTTAATCAAAACCTTGACAACACATGAACACCTATATATATAACTCAAAAACCAAAAAAACATAGAAAAATACTATCTCCCTCTCTCTCTCTTAAGACTTAACAATATTAAGACTTTGTAACTGTAACAAAAGTATAGTAGTACATTCTGCCATATATAGCTCAAGACATTTATTACCCTATCAATTAACATTTCACCTTGCTTCCCATTAAACCCAAATCTCCTCCCTCTTGGCTCTTGACAAAGAGGTTGTATTAACTCCTCATCATATATATTTTTTGTTTTTTTTTTTTTCCTCATCCACATGGAGCCTCCAAGATCAGAGGCATGCTTCTCTGAAAGTTCAAGTATCATCTCAGTTTCAAATGCTCCACCATCAATGGAGAACCAGCAGCAAAAAGAACAGCTTGAAGAAGGCAATCAAGAAGAGAAGAAGAAACAGGAAGCAGCAGCAGTGATCATCAACAATTCACATGACCTTGTATTGGATCTAAGCCTATCTAGCAAGGAATCCAATCAAGGGTCCAAGCCAGAACTGGACCTCATGGATTCCTTTGACGAGGAGAATCCACCACCATCAGAGAAGTCCTCTTCCACCCCTCCACCTCCTCCTCAAGGTAATAATAATAATAATAACGAAACTGAGCCAAGAGTGTTTTCATGCAACTATTGCCAGAGGAAATTCTATAGCTCACAGGCACTTGGGGGTCACCAGAATGCTCATAAGAGAGAAAGAACACTGGCTAAACGTGGGCAAAGGATCAGTGCAGCCTCTTTTGCTCTCATCCACCCCAACTCCACAGCCAACCAAAGTCGTTACTCTAGCATGGCCTCTCTTCCTCTGCATGGTTCTTTCAATAGATCACTTGGGATTCAGGTGCACTCCATGATCCACAAGCCATCTTTTGGACCACCATCGATAGCATCATCTTCTGCTATTTCTTCTTCTTCAAATATTTACGGGTACAACTACAATGGATGGCCTAGAGTACAATCTATTGATCAACAACCTGCAATCGGGAGGCTTGCATCAGAGAGTTTTGGTGTGGGAATTGCAAATCTTGGGCCTGCATCCGGTAGTAGTACTACTAGTGGAGTTGCCAGATTCCAAACTGCTAGAAAGTTTTCTCCAGCAACTGAAGGATATTGGTGGGATTCTGGGCTTAATCATTTGAAGACCAAAAAAGATGATTTGCAGAAGCTGGACTTGTCACTCAAGCTCTAAACTAGCTAGTTCTTGCTTTGTTTCTTTTATTTTTTTTGTTCCTTTTTTTTTTAAAAAAAAAAAAGAAGAAAAGAAACTATTTCATTCTTGTTTCTGGTTTAGTAGACTATATTGGATCCCTTGTAAATTCCTTTTTTTTTTTTCTCTTTTTTTTGGTTTGGCCATTCTCAATTTTTGGCGACAGAAGAATACATGAAGTTTCCTCGAGTTTTTATTTTTTTAAAAAAAAAAATGTTTGTTGCAATATTCTAGGATGTTAAGTATGGATCGTTGGAAAGCATTTTCTACAGATTTGGACACCAAATGACTGAACTTCAAAGTGATTATTTATCTTTACTTTAAATGGTTATTTTTGTGGTTGAGAGTGTAAATGCTCAAGAGCAGTTAAAAAAGCAGCTCATCTTCCATCATTTTTTTTGGTGGGAATTTCTCAATGCTTTTTGGCCGTTGAAGAATATTGATTTCACATTGACGAAAAGGGTTTGCATGCCTTTATCAGATTTAAATCATTAACTTCTTCATCACTCTTAATATTCAAAACCCAGATCACTATCCTAGCTAATAGCTTAATAGAAACGATATTTATAGGAGGTAGAATTCAGATGCTTGAGATTGTCACGTCATATTTTGTTACTAGTTAGTACATTAATTTGGCACTGCTTGTAGCAAATTAGCCAGGGGTCAGGTAGAACATGGTCCACCTAAACAAATACAAACTGGATGGTTGAGTTTTTCTTATTAGATCCATCTTTGACCCACTAGCAGTTGAAGAAATAGACCATCTCTTCTCTATTGGAAGGTATGAATCGCATAGGTGCGGAAAAGAGAAATGAAAGAGGTAGGTATCCCAAGCCATGTGAAAATAAATAAGTGATCCCCAATGGCCCTCAGCTAAGCAATCCACATCATTTTCCCAATACAATATTGTGCTTAACATTTTGACAACCTTGATTTCTTACCAAGCTAAGACTAAGAGATCTCCCAAAGAGGGGCCCCACTTAAACAGTGGGTCCAAATCTACCCGATGCCTACAATTAAGATCCTGCCTAATCATCATATTACAAACTCAATCTTCCAAGAATCAGGATGTGAAGCAACGGAAATCTCATTTACATGATAGTTAATTGCCACAGAAATCTTGCATTAAGGGAGGATAAGATAGGATGACAAGTGAGTTTAAACACAAAGCCTTGACTAGGGGAAAAGAGACATATGTGGGGGCTTTGCCACGCGTGATGGTTCAGCTAGGGAGTCTATTTTCTTGTGTTAGACGGCCTTTATCCTCGTATTATTTTGTCAATAAAAAGAAATGGAAACCCATGATTTTGCCCCTCATTTAAGAAACACTTTAAACATGGTTAGAAAGAGATACATGAGTCACTACTATCATTTGGCCGAGTTCAGTTTAGGTGGAAGAATGAAGCAAGAATTGGTCTTCACTCTTTTTTTAAAAAAAGATATTAGAATTAGTAAACTGGGAATTGCTTGTCCCTATTTAAAAAAAGATATTAGAATTAGTAAACTGGGAATTGCTTGTCCCTATTTACATTTAAAATTAAGGTTGAATCTTTTGAAGATCTCAGGCCATGCATTTTTGTCCTTTTATGAAAGACAAGCACCTCCAAAATCCAATATCCACCCATCTTGGTGACTCATAATCACACAAAAAATAATGTAAGAGCAATCATTCTATTGAGTGCCGGAAGCAGGTGCAAACTTAAAAGCAAGACATGGTCTTCTCACCAAATATTTACCCAAAAGCTCCTTTCTACTAAAATACCACTACTTACACTCTATGTGAGATTTGACATTGCCCATCCACCGCATGAATTCAGCTTTACCTTTGTTCTTCATATATTGGTGTAAGAAAGTTGCCATTTCATCAGTTATGCCCCTTGCCTCTAAATATTCATAAAGAGAGTCTTGCAGCTCATCATCCAATTCCCTGTAAATAAACAACCACAAACCACCAATTGAAAGAGGAAGATAACCACGTTAGGAAAGAATATATTCTTTTAGAAAAGGCCAAGGGAATGCACTAACTCAAACAGTACATAACCTCTATTTGGTTGTGGAAACAACTTTTTTTTTTTACCAGAAGAACGTAACTAACTGCACTGAACTATGTATAGAATTTAATTATAATTATTGTTTCAAGACATTTCTCTTTTTACTTGTCCTATGACCTAGAACTCCTTAAAGCAATTAGACAAAAGACCATACTTGAATTCAGGACCAACATAAGCTTGAGCTGGCATCTTAGCACTTCTGCGAATGAAAAGCTTTTTAATCTCTACGCTGTCTGGCCAAGCCGAACACATGAATTCCAGGACATCATTGTCACCCTTGGAGATACTAACAATCATAGTCATATGTTGTTGTACAGCATCTTCCATGCCAGGCTTTGGAGCTGCAATTGCTCCATCAAACATAGTGGCTTCAACCTTAATCTCTTCATTGCGAGAAAATTCCCTCGTCAAGCTTATCCATTGCTCTCCTGGCCGTTCGTCAACTTCGAACGAATCAAATCGGGAAACAGGCTGCAAATTAAGAGTATCATTACAAATCAAGTTCAAAGGAAACACTGAAACAGAGTCAAACTAAGCGACAAGATTTAGAGCCACACTCCGGTATTAGTTAGTCAAGGATGCAGTAGAGCATATTGAGGTAGAGGGCATCATAAAGTATCAAAGTGAGCTTTCTACTAAAGCATTAACTGGTGATATTGTGTGAATTATAATCCTGAATAATTCAGTAAATATAAGAAACATGCTAGATATATCTAAACCAATGAAACCAGAAGAACGATTAATAATGTCCAACAACTGCATCACATACAGGAAATATGATAGAATCTTTCCCAAGAAACAAGCAAGTATACGCCACTAAGCAAGAGAAGCATTATTAATGTTAGATCTATATAACAAATGCATCAAAATTACAGCAAACACGGTCACAGATTCACTCTCAAAATGCCATCTGGTGTCACAACAATATGCCAAAACCACGCTATAATATTAGAGTTCCCATTTCATGTGGAGGATATCAAAAGAATCTGGAATTGCAAGCCTTTAACCCAATACAGGTTCTCTTGCGGTGCGCATACTAATCATGAAAACATTCCCTTTGAAATGCATTTCAAACAGAACCACATGCATTTAAACTTTTATTCCCAGAACGCAACAGATATGAGCAATAAATAAACAACACCACAAGAGCTCTATCCTATTTTGGCAAAAGAACAACACCAAAATCACATCCCAAATAAGCTCCACGATTTCAACACACATTAAGACAGGACAGGATCCTTGGATATGGGGATTCACCCACTGTAGAGAAGAGACTTATATAAATTAAGTTGCAACTAGCACATATTTGAAGCCAAGCCCCAATTTTTTTATGCAAATCTCCGGTTAAAAAGAATGACCACGTCGCCGATTCCAGAGCAGAAATTCTAGCTTTACAGACAAAGGATAATTGGTCAACATCTCCTTCTCAAAAACAAAAGAGCCCACTATTAAAGATAGCTAATTTAAAAATAAAGGTGAATACTTTACTTGCTTGGGTGGGGAATGATCGAGTTCGTATTGGATTTCGTTACGGATAAGCCTGAGGATGGTCTCTGTAAAAGCTGCCTTGCGCATTTCTGATATGTAAGTTCTTGTTAAGATAGAATGACTTGGGGGATGAAGACCAAGAGGGTTCATTCCAATTTTCCTGTCGATTCTGAAGATTGGTTTTTGAAGAGCGATTAGGGTTTTAGAGAGGGTTTTCCTCAATGGCCGAATGAGGGTTGCCATTGTTTTTTCTTTTCTTTTCTTTTCAGGGGAAGGGGTAGGGAAGATGGGTGACCGGTGGTGAGGGTTTAAAGAATACAGAAAGTTGGAGGTTTTAAGCCCTTTGTTTGTGGGTATTAGTAAGAATGAATATTAATATTTATTTGTGTTATGGTACATTTTTGGTTGGGTCAGTTTTACTATATTGAAACTTGGGTTGCTCTAGTATATTGCTTCTCTTCTCGGGCTCGTCTAAAGTCTAAAGAATTAAAGCATTTTTTGGTCCCTGTGTGAGGGCTCAAAGTTAGAATTCATCCTTGTGTAGGATTTTGGCCTCTTGTCATCCCTCCGTTGATCCTTTTGGTCTCTCCGACCGGAATCCGGCGAAAATCGCTGACGTGGCACATTTTCTGGTGCCACATCAGATTTTTGGGTCCACATGTCAGGAAAAATCCAAAACCGAACCATGATACACCCGATCGGTTTCGCCCACCTAAATAACCTGGAACCCAAAATATAATTTTATTATTTTTAATTATACAAATAATTTGAATAATAAAGTTAGCATATTTCTAAAATAATAAAACATAATATATATTTTTATGTTATATTTAATAAAAAAATTTCACAAATTTTCTTATTTTTCTTGTTTCCTTATATATATATAATATAAAAAAATATATATAAGGAATTTATTTTTATTTTATAAGGATTTTTTTTGACAAATCGATATAATTTATTAAAATTAATTAAAACATATTACAACAGAATTTATTTTCTATTATAAATTGATTTATAATAAGATAAAATATATCAATAAATTAATTGGGTGGGCGAACGGTTCGGATAGACTGGGTTTGGTTTTTATGGTTGGACCGATATCTTTGGGACCCATAAAGCTGATACGGCACCAGAAAATGTGCCATGTCAGCCATTTTCGCCGGATTTCGGCCGGACGAACCAAAAGGGTCGAACGGAAGGATGAAAAGAGGCCAAAATCCTACACGAGGATGAATTCCAACTTTGAGCCCTCACATAGGGACCAAAAAACGCTTTAATCCTTTAGACTTTAGACGAGCCCGAGAAGAGAAGCAATATACTAGAGCAACCCAAGTTTCAATATAGTAAAACTGACCCAACCAAAAAAGTACCATAACACAAATAAATATTAATATTCATTCTTACTAATACCCACAAACAAAGGGCTTAAAACCTCCAACTTTCTGTATTCTTTAAACCCTCACCACCGGTCACCCATCTTCCCTATACGAGGATGAATTCCAACTTTGAGGCCTTACACAGGGACGAAAAAACGCTTTAATACAAAGTCTAAACTATGGGATCAGAGATCGGTTGTTTTTGGATGGCCAAGTTTCCATTTCAAATCTCTGACCAGCAGATCTACCCAAAATGTTATAAAATTGGGAGATGAACTTCACTTCTTGATGGAATAATACAAGCTTGATCAAGATGATAATACAAACTTGATGGAAGTAATATAATTTTAATGGTAATAATATAACTTTGATAATAATATGAAAAGGAGAATAATAAATTTAAATGGAGGGGGATGGAGAAGAGAGGCGTATGTAAATGAGAAGAGAGTGAAGTTTATGGTGGGATGTAAGTGTAGAAATGTGAAAGAATGAAGGAGTATTTATAGTTGAAAATTGGAGGATAAAAATAAGTAAGTATGATTAATTTAAAAAGAAAAAATCAAAGGTATGTTTGGTAGAGGAAGATGATATCAAGATTAGGGCAAATAGAATTATGGAGGATAATTAGCCAAAGAGATGATTTAGGTGTAGGGGTAAAATATTTACAGAAGGTAAATTCAAATACGGTAAAACTGAATTTTACTGGATGGTAACAATGACATTCACCATAATTTATTTATAACACTCCCCCTTGAATGTCATTGCACCTTAAATAGAATACATTTTGGGAAGAACTGCCTTGTTAAAAACCTTACCAAGAAAAATCCAGTGGGATAAAAACTTAGTGAAGGAAAAAATAGTGCAGTGCGTATTCTACTCCCCTGATTTTGGTATCCCTTGATATCTCGAACCCGCCATAAACCACTCTTCTTTATCAACTTTTCAAAAGTTGAAGTAGGAACTGATTTTGTAAATAAAGCTGCCTGATTTTCACTTGAATCAATCTTTGATGTATCCTCCCTTCAATTGGGCAATGCAGTTAGCATTATCTTCATAAATCATCGTTGGAACATCTCCCTCGCTAATTAATCCACATGACTCTTGAATATGTTGCGTCATCCATCTTAGCCAAACACATTCTCGATTGACTTCTTGTATTGCCATAATTTCTGCATTATTTGAAGAGCTAGCAACGATACTTTGTTTTGTGGTCACTATGATACTTCATGTATCTGTCTGTGCTTAATATGGATCAAATAGATGATCTGCATCTACAAAACAAACTATATTCTCCTTGAAATCAAAAGGTTAAAATAATTTTATGTACGTTAAATCCCAAAATAATGGAAAACTTCACGCTTTATGGCAAAGTTAGAACAAAGTTATATCTTGCTAATGAGTTAATAGTAAAAGCTTCAGGCTCTATATTACTAGCAAGATAATTTGCACTACGATATGGTACTTCTAGACCAATCTAACCTTTTCGAGATTTTTTGTGGAAGCCCGTACCCCAATTAAATAAAAATAAAATAATTAAATGAAAAAGAGTTACCAAAATACTCTTGAAACACGGGGTACAAAAACAAAACCGATGCTTCGGCATACAAACATTTTCCATGAAAATGTATTAACAACGAGATGTCATAAAAATAAACGAGATCAACCGGCTTAACAAATAATAAGCCATCACGGCATCACGCCGACATAATATCACAAATCAACTCCGGCTAACTGCCGATAAAAAGATAAAATACTTATGACATCTCGAG